>WNYA01001144.1:0-87677 GCA_019512145.1 Engystomops pustulosus
GCCTCTTACAATAAAGTGTCTTACATCTTCAGACCGCCATGGGTACCTACACCACCCCAGACTTTGAAAGTCCTTGATATTTATCAGCAATTATCGGCCTCTTACAATAAAGTGTCACACATCTTCAGACCGCCATGGGTACCTACACCACCCAAAACTATTAAAGTCCTTGATATTTATCAGCAATGATCAGCCTCTTACAATAAAGTGTCACACATCTTGCAGACGCCTGGGTACCTACACACCCAAAACTATTAAGCCTTGATATTATCAGCCAATGATCAGCCTCTTACAATAAAGTGTCTTACATCTTCAGACTGCCATGGGTACCTACACCACCCCAGACTTTGAAAGTCCTTGATATTTATCAGCAATTATCGGCCTCTTACAATAAAGTGTCTTACATCTTCAGACCGCCATGGGTACCTACACCACCCCAGACTTTGAAAGTCCTTGATATTTATCAGCAATTATCGGCCTCTTACAATAAAGTGTCTTACATCTTCAGACCGCCATGGGTACCTACACCACCCCAGACTTTGAAAGTCATTGATATTTATCAGCAATTATTGGCCTCTTACAATAAAGTGTCTTACATCTTCAAACCGCCATGGGTACCTACACCACCCCAGACTTTGAAAGTCATTGATATTTATCAGCAATTATTGGCCTCTTACATTAAATAAGAGCCCAAACATTGCTGGTAAATATCAAGGATTTTCAGAGTCTGGGGTGATGTAGGTACCCATGGCGGTCAGAAGATGTATGACACTTTATTTTGTTTATGTTTATGTTTTGACAGATATTATTTTAAATGTGTTGTTTACTTTATGTGGATAATTACTATAGATGTTAATTTCAGCTGCTTTCCTCCGATGCTACTCCTGTCATGGAAGGAACAATGTTACCTGTGTGCCTGAAATAGTGAACTGTACAAAAGGAGAACGATGCATTACAATTTCTGAGAAATATAAATACAGTGAGTATCGATTCCTTCAATTTCTGTTTAATCTTTACTTTCTAAAATCTTGCAGAAGATCTCAATGTCCTCTAACTTTTTCTCTTAGGACTATATATTTTGACATTTTTTAGGTACAAACAGTAAATGGGCCTGTGCAATAAGCAGTTCTTACCATTTTAATGTAACTTTTAAAATAGTTAATATATTATAATCATTAGTAATTTATAATTCATTCTCATTCTGCAGATAAAACCTACTGCTCCATATACAAGGGTTGCTCTGGAGGCGTGCCTTGTGATAAAAAAATTTATGGAAAAGTAAACGATAATCTCACTCTTGGGTTCAACATCCAGTGCTGTGATACAGACCTCTGTAATAATAAATTCTATCAGAGTAAGTAACGAGGAGGCGACGTGTGACATACAGTGTTATATAGAGTCTGCTTATTCTGTACAATGATAAATAATCGTGAGGATTCTTGAAGATGATTTGTGGGGAAACTCCTACAGTTAGTCAAGCAGTTAGTTTACCTGCCTGTCATGTAGGAGACTCGGACCGAGCCTGTGGCAGGTAGGGGCATCCTCTACATCTAGAGGAGAGGAGGTTCTCACATCACCATAGACAGGAGTATTATCTACACCTAGAGGAGAGGAGGTTCTACCATCACCATAGACAGTGGGCCTCCTCTACACCTAGAGGAGAGGAGGTTCTACCATCATCATAGACAAGGGGCATCCTCTACACCTAGTTACAACCAAGGTAGGCAGAAGAGCATCTCTGAACGCACAGTACGTCCAACTTTGAGGCAGATGGGCTACAGCAGCAGAAGACTACACCGGGTGCCACTCCTTTCAGCTAAGAACAGGAAACTGAGGCTACAATTTGCACAAGCTCATCGAAATTGGACAGTAGAAGATTGGAAAAACGTTGCCTGGTCTGATGAGTCTCGATTTCTGCTGTGACATTCGGATGGTAGGGTCAGAATTTGGCGTCAACAACATGAAAGCATGGATCCATCCTGCCTTGTATCAGCGGGTCAGGCTGGTGGTGGTGGTGTCATGGTGTGGGGAATATTTTCTTGGCACTCTTTGGGCCCCTTGGTACAATGCCACAGCCTACCTGAGTATTGTTGCTGACCATGCCCATCCCTTTATGAGCACAATGTACCCTGTAACATCTGATGGCTACTTTCAGCAGGATAATGCGCCATGTCATAAAGCTGGAAGCATCTCAGACTGGTTTCTTGAACATGACAATGAGGTCACTGGACACAAATGGCTCCACAGTCACGAGATCTCAATCCAATAGAGCATCTTTGGGATGTGGTGGAACGGGAGATTCGCATCATGGATGTGCAGCCGACAAATCTGCGGCAACTGTGTGATGCCATCATGTCAATATGGACCAAAATCTCTGAGGAGCTTCCAGCACCTTGTTGTATCTATGCCACGAAGAATTGAGGCAGTCCTGAAGGCAAAAGGGGGTCCAACCCGTTACTAGCATGGTGTACCTAATAAAGTGGCCGGTGAGTGTATACTTCTGGTGTAGTTAAAGTTTGTCCTGGAGTCTGAATTTATTTAAATTGATCTGATTAAGGGTCTGGGATAGTGTAGAGGGCCTGTTTGGTGACCTGGTTCTTCCACATGTCAGATCCCAAACATTACAGATATACTCTATAAAACTGAGCTCATACATTTTATTTATATGTTCAATTGTTTATATATTTATTTCTATGTTTTCAAAACTTAACTTAAAATCAACATTTTTTAAGAAAAAAATCTGTACAAAAATAAATTAAATGTAAAATAATATCTTCATCGCAGTGAGAGATCTTTTTTTCTGATTAACATGAATATCGCATAACATAATCTATCCTCCTGCAGTCACCACTGGATGGAGCTCATGAGCATTCTGCATACGTTTTATCCATTAAATGTAACAATAATTCAGTATTGTTCATTAGCTCCCCCTGGTGGTGGCTGTAGGAATAGATCAAAAATTTTTATTCATTGAAAGCTCTGAGAAACATGAAGTTATTATACGTTATGTTCAAAATTTTATACATTTTATTAATATTCAGATTTTTAAAAAACATTTAATATTTGACTTGATTTTGCAGAATCATCTTCAGAAATGATAATCAGTAGAGAGAACATTTCTATGGAAGGCTATTTTTTTTATAGATGTTATATAAAATTCATGTATTCAGTCCTCTGCCTTCACTTCTGTAGTTGGGAGCGCAGTTGTGTTTGTGCACTCAAAAATACTTTGGTTAAAAATATTGAGCCCCACCAGCTGATCAAGCTCAGAGCCGCATAGCATAGTGGACATGCATCCTTGGATTGAGTACCGGACTATTTTTCCATCTGTGAAAAAAGAGTAAAATATATTTATCACCTATAACTACTGGTAGAAGTGGTCTCTAATTTCTAATAACCATGGCATCTAAAGGGTTAACTGGTTTGGGTCTCCACAAGTAGAGCAGTATTGGGATTGTCCCCAAAATCCCCTTTACCCCTTCAAGACGCAGCCATTTTTTAGCTTAACTGGTTCACGACCGCCCGCCGTTTTAACCCCTTCATTACAATAATGCTGATAGCACATTTTAATGAATGAGGAGAAAAATCCCCATATACTGCCATACTGTAGTATGGCAGTATATGATAGGATCGTACAGACAACGTAGGGTTAAAGTACCCTAGGGAGTCTAAAAAATAGTAAAAGTAAAAATAAAAAAAAAGTTATTAAAAAAAAATTATAATAAAAAAACCTAAAATTCAAATCACCCCCCTTTCCCTAGAACTGATATAAATATAAATAAACAGTAAAAATCATAAACACATTCGGTATCACCGTGTCCTAAAATGCCTGATCTATCAAAATATACTAACGGTTTTTCACACCGTTTTACCCCGTAACGGAAAATAGCACCCAAAGTCGAAAATGGCACTTTTTTGCCATTTTGAAAAATATAAAAAAATCAATAAAAAGTGATCAAAAGATCGCACAGTCCTAAAAATTAAAGCAATGAAAACGCCATCAAAAGTCATAAAAAATGACACCACCCACAGCTCCGTTCACCAAAGTATGAAAAAGTTATTGGCGCCAGAAGATGGCAAAATTAAAAAAAAATTTTGTACAGGAGGTTTTAATTTTTGTAAATGTATGAAAACATTATAAAACCTATACAAATTTGTGATCCCCGTGATCACACAGACCCAAATAATAAAGGAGACATGTGATTTGGGGCGCACAGTGAAAGCTGTAAAATTCAAGCCCACAAGAAAACTTTGCAAATGCGTTTTTCCACCATTTTAACTGCATTTAGAATTTTTTTCCCGCTTCCCAGTACAAGGCATGGAATATTAAATACCGTCACTTTGAAGTGCAATTTGTTACGCAAAAAATAAGCCATCACACAGCTCTTTATGTGGAAAAATAAAAAAGTTATAGATTTTTGAAGGTGGGGAGTGAAAAATGGAAGTGAAAAAACTAAAAAGGGCCAAGTCGTTAAGGGGTTAAAAATCAAAATCAATGGGGCAGATTTACTTACCCGATCCATTCGCGATCCAGCGGCGTGTTCTCTGCGCTGGATTCGGGTCGGGCCGGGATTCATTAAGGTAGTTCCTCCGCCGTCCACCAGGTGGCGCTGCTGCGCTGAAGAGCATGGGAACGCCCTGGAGTTCACCGAGCCGGGCTGAGTGAAGGTAAGTGCAAGCTCCGCGACAGATTTCTTTTTTTAAATGCGGCGGTTTTTCTGAATCCATCGGGTTTTCGCTCGGCCACGCCCCCCGATTTCCGTCGCGTGCATGCCAGCGTTGATGCGCCACAATCCAATCGCGTGCGCCAAAATCCCGGGGAAATTCAGGGGAAAACGGCGCAAATCGGAAATATTCGGGTAACACGTCGGGAAAACGTGAAACGGGCCCTTAGTAAATGACCCTCATTGTGTTTTCAGGCATATAGTTTTACCACCTAAATTAGTGGCTTAATAACATTTCCTATATGTCTGCTTTACATATTCACAATTTTTTAAATGTCTGGATAATTTATTTTGACTTAACAGGCTACAAATCGAATATCGGTTTTCCGTATTTTCAGAATTTACTATTTTGAGGATAATTACTGGTTTTAATGAAATTTTAAATATATAACATTAAAAACCCCCCTATATATCAACCCATTTTCACATCTGCCCCCCTCAAACTATCAGAAACGGCTTTTAGGAAGATTGTTAACCCCTTGAGCTCTACAAAGTAATAAAACCAAAATGGAGGTGAAATTTAGAATGGTCAAATTTTGTCGGTTATACGTTCATTTAGGCCTAAAATTTACACATTTCCAAAAGATAAAAAGAGAAACATCATCCTATAATTTGTTCTGCAATTTCTCCTGAGTACAGAGACCCCTCCACATGTGGCTGTTACTTCTCCCGAGTACAGAGACCCCCCACATTTGGCCGTTACTTCTCCTGAGTACAGAGACCCCCCACATGTGGCCGTTACTTCATCCCGAGTACAGAGACCCCCCACATGTGGCCGTTACTTCTCCCGAGTACAGAGACCCCCCACATGTGGCCGTAACTTATCCCGAGTACAGAGACCCCCCACATGTGGCCGTTACTTCTCCCGAGTACAGAGACCCCCACATGTGGCCGTTACTTCTCCCGAGTACAGAGACCCCCCACATGTGGCCGTTACTTCTCCTGAGTACAGAGACCCCCCCACATGTGGACGTTACTTCTCCCGAGTAAAGAGACCCCCCACATGTGGCCGTTACTTGTGTTATGGGCGCACAGCGAGGCACAGAAGGGAAGGAGCGTCCTGCAGCTGCCATGATTTTAGTTTTCCCATTGGTCCCTTTTGAAGGCTATAAAATTTTCGCTTTTTCGTTATTGGGGCCATGTGGCGGCATTTTATTTGCGGGATGAGATGCTTTTTCCGAGTGGCAGAACATTTTTACTTTTTTGGCTACGGAGCTGATTGATGGCTTGTTTTTTGCGGGGACCCCTCACCATTGTAAATTTGATGAGATCAGGGGTGGGTGACCTACCTGGTTTCTCGGCTTCCCCAGCAAATTTAAAACATCTGTCAGTTTTTCCTCGGCACTTTGTTGTCTTGTTCCCAGGGGCACATACTTCCAGAGAGTCCGATACAAAGCAGCTGGGACAATCATCCCCAATGGGCTCCACGTCTTCTGGCACTAAGGAATAATGATATACATAATCGTCAGTCATTTCACAATGGGGGATCCATTTCTACTAAGACTGCAAAGCTTTTAGAACATATTAGTAAATCTTGCTCAATGTATTTTTGGCTTTTTTTGGGGGGGTATTTAGCATAAAGGTAAAGTAGGTTTTGGGATTTTGTAATTTATTATATATTATGTATATAAGTGATTTATCATAAACACATTACTTCCACATACACGGTCTAAAAAGGACTAATCAACCTGAGCTGGATGACTCATACACAACAGCTGGTGGATGGCGCAGCGATTGATTACTTCTGCCTGTCAGGGACAACACAATGGGGGGGATTTATTAACGCACTTTTGCCACAATTCTGGTGGTTTTGTGCCAAAAACACTGTCTGAAAGTCCTTGCATCCCAGTTAACAAGACTTTAGACATTTTTCCCGACTTGTCCGATTAAGGGTTCTTGGCCTTCATGAGATGGGCGTGGTTTCACGAGAAAGGGGTGTGGCTTGCAGGAAATAGTCCCTACTCCCAATTTTCTGGAGCACAGTTTAGACCAACTAAAAGTAGGAACTGCCAGTCTTATACTAAACTAGAATTCATCATCACACTGATAAATCTGGTGCAGCAACAGACAAGTGTTTTCCATCTGGTGGAACCTGAGGCACATTGTTAAATCCCCCTAATAAGTTTGCCAGTGTGTGTGTCTTTTGCAGTATTTCTAATGTATAGCGTATGTAATTTATAGCGCCTTCTTCACCCACATTTTTGAGCAATTTAGTGACTTTTTAGATGCAATTCCTTACCCTTGGGCATACAGACAGGCACAAAGAGAGAGACTCTATAGACACATGTATCACAGGCAACCAGAGCCAAAGATACATAGGGGCAGATTTACTTACCCGGTCCATTCGCGATCCAGCGGCGCGTTCTCTGCGCTGGATTCGGGTCCAGCCGGGATTTATTAAGGCAGTTCCTCCGACGTCCACCAGGTGGTGGTGCTGCGCTGAAGTTCCCCGGAACGCACTGGAATACACCGAGCCGGGGCGAGTGAAGGTAAGTGCAAGCTCCGCGACACATTTTTTGTTTTAAAAGCGTCGGATTTTCCGAATCCGTCGGGTTTTCGTTCTGCCACGCCCCCCGATTTCCGTTGCGTGCATGCCGGCGCCAATGCGCCACAATCCAATTGCGTGCGCCAAAATCCCGGGGCAATTCAGGGAAAATCGGCGCAAATCGGAAATATTTGGGTAACACGTCGGGAAAACGCGAATCGGGCCCTTAGTAAATGACCCCCATAATGTCTGAAGAAAGAGCGAAAAAAAAGCACAAAAGAAAAGCAAAAGGCAAAAAAAAGATGCACACGCACATTGGGGGTCATGCTTTTTCTGTCTTTTTTGAGACATTTTTTGGCACATTGCAATTTTTGCGCCTTTTTGGGGACATTTTGAAATGTCCGCCAGGCATTTGTTTTCCTTCGGTAGGACATATTTATCTTCTATTCCAGAAGTGCGAAATGTCCCAAAAATCTCCAGATTAAACCATACTTAAGGAAAACCTAGAAAATGGAAAGAAGTGACATTTGTTACAATTGTCGCAAAAATGTCACACAATTGTCTCAGGTCACTTCTTTCCATTTTCTATGTTTTTCTTAAGTCTGGTTTAATCTGGAGATTCTTGCGGGAAAAAATTTTAGACAATTTGAAATAATAAATGTGCGACATTTAGCATTTCTGGAATAAAAGATAAATGTGTCTTACAGAAGGAAAACAAATGCCCGGCGGACATTTCAAAAAGTCAAAAAGAGATCTCACAAGGAAAGAGTGAGATTGATAGTGAGAGGAAAAAAGACAGGCGAAAACTAGCCAAAACAAACATAGATAAGAGAAATGACCCCCATTAACTTCTACTAAGACTTTTAAAAAGTTAATGGTCTCCAGGAGATGGATGTTGTAAATCTTAGTGCAGAGAGTGAGATTGAAGTTTTGATGATGCTTTAATTGCAGATATCAGTACGGTGGACCCCCCTGTCTTAAAGGTGCAGTCAAAACTGTGACCACTGTAGTTACAACACTGAGTATCTCACACGTTGCCTACCGTATATACTCGAGTATAAGCCGACCCGAGTATAAGCCAGACCCTGCCCCAGTGTATATAGCCTGCCAGACCCTGCCCCAGTGTATATAGCCTGCCAGCCCCTGCCCCAGTGTATATAGCCTGCCAGACCCTGCCCCAGTGTATATAGCCTGCCAGACCCTGCCCCAGTGTATATAGCCAGCCAGACCCTGCCCCAGTGTATATAGCCAGCCAGACCCTGCCCCAGTGTATTAGCCAGGCAAGCACGCCCCTGCACCAGGTATATAGCCAGCCAGACCCTGCCCCAGTGTATATAGCCAGCCAGACCCTGCCCCAGTATATATAGCCTGCCAGCCCCTGCCCCAGTGTATATAGCCTTCCGCCGCTGCCAGACAGATCACACAGAAGATATACAGGGGTCGCCGGAAAGGTGAGTTTAGATATATTTATTTTATGGAATCGAGTATAAGCCGAGTTTGGGTTTTTCAGCACATATTTTGTGCCGAAAAACTAGGCTTATACTCGAGTATATAAGGTGCTTATTTTCTGCACTTACTTTCATAGAATTTGTCATTACACTGATCTGTATCACAGCACTTTGTGTTGTACTTAAGAGAGACGTCATCGGTTGCCCTTGACAAAGGAGTCTTGCCGCAGGGTATATTACGAGAACAACCCTTGTATATGGAGGGAAAGGTCCCGTCTGCAAAATAAATTTGATGTGTGATTCTTTTAGTTAGTTAAATTTTTAATTAGTATAGTATTTTGTATATTATTTTTTAACAAAAGGGATGAGCAGACCCAAACCACAGTGTCCAGGTCCTGGTGTTAACCCTGTAAATGCCTCCGTCATTTTCCTAAGTATCTTCGCTCCCAATGACAGTACCGATGGCGGGTGTTACCGCTGGTAGTTTGGGTGCTGGAACCGATTTATTTTTCTAGGTTTGACCAAATTGGGAGAACCCGCACCTGATTTGGTCTGCTCACCAGTATTTAGTTGTGCATAAAATAATATTGTACTGTATTTTTCGAACTATAAGGCTATATTCACACTGCTGTTGCCCGCCCGTACCGTACCGTAGCGGGCAACGGCAGTGTACGGGGAGAGGAGGAGGAGGTGAGCGCAGCTCACCCCCGCCCCTCTCCATAGCAACCTATGGCGCACGGCCCCGTATTATGGGAAAAGATATTACAGGTCCTATCTTTTTCCCGGGTACGGAACGGTACGGTGCCGCACGTGTGCTGCACCGTACCACTCCCGTAGGGTGCCGTGCGCCCATAGGAGTGTATGGGGGACGTATATCGGCTGTATATACGTCGGCCGTATATACGTCCCCCATACGTTCGTGTGAATGTTGCCTAAGGCACACTGGATTATAAGGTGCACCATCAATAAATGCATTGCTAAAACATCTAGGTTCATATATAAGGCGCACCAGATTATAAGGCGCATTTGATTATAAGGATGAATGACCAGCGGGTGGCAGACCTGTGCACAGTTCAATACAGCTGTTGTCTGTAAGTAAAGTTCATATATAAGGCGCACCGGATTATAAAGTGCACCTGATTATAAGGATGAATGACCAGCAGGTGGCAGACCTGTGCACAGTTCAAGGCATCTGTTTTCTGTAAGTACGGTTCATATATAGGGCACACTGGACTGTAAGGCGCACCTCTGATTTCTGAGAAAATCAAAGGATTTTTTTGTGCGCCTTATAGTCCGAAAAATACGGTAATAAAAATATTGTAATAAATAAAAACAACAAAAATAATTAAATCCATCTAAGAAAGCTAAAAACATATTGCACGGCTTTTAAAATTGATTGCACTTATAAATTGCAATGTTACAACCACAGTCTCAAAGTCCTAGATCCACACAATTTCTGTTTATAATCCCACAAATATCACAAAATCAGAAAACATCCCTGGATCAAGAGATTCAAGATGGTAAATTGTCCTTAACTTGTCCACAATAGTAAAAAAAAAAATCACAATGTGTGGAAAGCATAAAAAAAGACTAATACTCACTAAATTGCAATCTCTCACAAATTGTTAAGCATTGTTGTCCATCCGGACATTGAATTATGGTTTGTTCACAGGTAACATTGTTTCTTGCATGGCAAGAGTAGCATTTCACAGCAGCAGCTGGGAAAAAAACACATACAGTCATATAATACATAGTGAATGTGTACTATATCTTGGCACCGCTATGGGTGCCATCTCACCCCCATTAAATGACATCTTGTATATTACAGCACTTGCTGACCATAACAATGAAAAATAGGACATTTTGACTACGTGTTAATAGGTTTAACCATCTAAATGAGAATTATGCTTAGAACCTACTCCAGGACCAGGAGCTCTAGATGTTTGGTGGACTACGTTTGATTCATTTACTGTATCTTTTCTTGTGAAGTAAATATGTCCAAATGTGTTGTGTAAAAAGTATAATGATTGTATAAAGATACATAAAATGTTGTTTTTAGTGAAACTTTTCCTTATTTCTTGGTTTTAGAATTTGGTTTGTGTGTGGGAAAAAAAAACACATACAGGTCCTTAAAACATAGTGAATGTGTACTATATCTTGGCACCGCTATGGGTCCCATCTCACCCCCATTAAATGGCATCTTGTATGTTACAGCACTTACTGACCATAACAATGAAAAATAGGATAATTTGACTACGTGTTAATAGGTTCAACCATCTAAATGAGAATTATGCTTAGAACCTACTCCAGAACCAGGAGCTGTAGATGTTTGGTGGACTACGTTTGATTCATTTCCTGTATCTTTTCTCGTGAAGTAAATATGTACAAATGTGTTGTTTAAAAAGTATAATGATTGTATAAAGATACATAAAATGTTGTTTTTAGTGAAACTTTTCTTAATTTCTTGGTTTTAGAACTTGGTTTGTGTCAAGAACAAAACCACATAATCTGTTTATTTTTGTTGTGATTAACTCTTGTATTCCTGTACATTTTTGGTTTAATTAACTCTAACTTAATCATGTGTCACAAATTTGAATACTCACCAATGGAGTGTAATGAGAGAAAGAAGAAGCTGATTATAAGAGGCTTCATTTCTCCTGTGCTCTGGTATCTTGAAGGATATTTTACTCCTGAGACTTCTTAATGGAGGACGCTCACATTGTCTCTTATATAGTGTTGATGGCTGGGGAGGACACATTGTATTTTAGTGCAGACAACTCATTGCAATTATAAAATATTTCCATTTAGTTTGTCTTTGAGATAATAATACAATGGAATCGTTCAGACTAATTTTCCAATTATCTTTTCACATCAGCCTCCGGGGCTAAAGGAACCCGTGAAGCAGACGACATCCACCCGTCACAATACTGTATTGATGAATTTGAGATTTTATCATTTTATATTAAATCGGGAATTCATTGGTTTCTATATGGAACGAGTAAAGTAAGATATTAGATAATGTCCTTCCTTGGTCTTGAAGCCAAACTTCAGAGCCAGAAAAAGCAGCTCTAAATTTTTTAGAACATTGGCATCAACTTATTAGATAGAAAGAGAAAGAACACTTTGCTTCTGTGGTTGTACAGGCATAACATTATGGGGGGACCTCAGCAGCAGGACATCTAGTCGACTAAGAACCAGTATACAGGCGGTCCCCTACTTAAGGACACTCGACTTACAGACAACCCATAGTTACAGACAGACCCCTCTGACCTCTGGTGAAGCTTTCTGGATGCTTTACTATAGTCCCAGACTGCAATAATCAGCTGTAAGTTGTCTGTAATGAAGCTTTATTGATAATCCTTGGTCCCATTACAGCAAAAAATGTTTAAGCTGCAATTGTCACTGAGGCCAAAATTTTTTTTCTCTGGATCTACAATTATAAAATATACAGTTTCAACTTACATACAAATTCAACTTAAGAACAAACCTCCGGACCCTATCTTGTACATAACCCGGGGACTGCCTGTATTAAACAGTTGACAATCATGTGCTATATATATATATATTTACTGTTGTAGGGAACAACACATGGTTCCTCAATAATAATGTCATGGTGCAGTCCTATGTGAATATATCCTAACATGCATAAAATATGGTTATTTCACAGATTAAAGTGCAAAATAAAAATGTGGATGACAAACCCTATGTAACTGGCGCCTAACTTTTCAGTTTTCACTGACTATTCAAATATGGTGTCATTCCAAAGAGATTGAAACCCTCTGGCAGCAGGTTGTCCACTTGCAGGCCAAAGAAGTGACCCTATCAGCCTTTGCTGGAGAAGTTGGTCATTCAAAGTCTATAATTTCAATAATAGTGCATCTTTACAACATCAAAAACTCATTCAAGTCCCCAAAAAAGGCGTGTCACTCTTGAAAGACAAATGCAAGAGAGAACAAGATAATGCGGAGAATCTCCATGGGTAATTGTTTCAACACTGCATCCCTGAACAGGGTAAGGACCTGTCTAGTCATATAGTGTATCGATGTTAAAGAATATTTGGACTGAAAGCCTACCCTGCAGTGACCAAACTTCTCATTAGTAGACAAAATCAGCTTTACTGAGAAACATGTTGTGGGGGGCAGAGGAGAAGTGCTCCACAGTTCATTACAGTGATAAAAGCAAGCATAATTTATTTGGATCTGATGCAAAACATTGGGGCTTATTTACTAAGGGTCCGCGGATCACATTTCCATCTGACTGTTAATGGTATTCTGGATTTGCGCCGCTCGGACAGGTATTTAGATTGTGGCGCAAGAAACCGGGGGGCGGCCGTAGGACAATCCGACTGATTCAGACTAATAGCAGAATTTAAGATTAAAATCGTGTCGCATCCAATGCACTTACATGCACCAGGAAGAAGAGGATGAACTGTGGCGGACCTGAGCGGGAAAGCGACACATGCAGGATATCGGGCGCACGATCTTAGTGAATCGCGGCAGAGTGCATTGTCGTCGGACAATGCACTTTAGGGAACTCCTTTTGGACGGGTAAGTGAATGTGCCCCATTATGTTTATCAACAAACTGGGGAAAAACTAAACCTAAAGTGTGTAAAAATGTCAAAGAAAGGTGGCGGAGGAAGTGTCATGGTTTGGGGAATGTTTTCTGCAGCATGCGTTGGATCTCGCAAAGAGCTACATGGCAGAGTGAATGTAAAAGTGTATCAGAACCAACTCATGGTTCAATCTATGTGTTCTTCAATGCAACGCAGCCCCAGAATTCCTGGGTGAGTCAAAGAAGTGACTACCAACACTTCATCACCAACAATTGGGCCATCATGGGGAAAATGTTTTATGCCACCATTATGGTCAGCGCCAAACTGGCACACAAGTTGCCTGGACACTCAACAGTTCCGAATACTTAAGAAAGACTCTTGAAGCCCCAGAAGGGCAGCAAACAGTAAGAACGCCGGATAAAACTATGGAGCTAAAAAGAGAAATATGTCAGTCCTGTGCATAGTCCAAGTCCAAATAGAGGCAGATATAAAGTGTCTTTCTGCTGCTAAAGTTGGAGTAACAGAATGAAGGGCAACAGTACTTACAATGAATGCACAATTAGAAGTAGAGATTCCAAATATTTTTTGCATAGTCCTGCTTTCCCGGTTACAAGCTGTAATAATTCATCAAGTGAGTCTCTATATGTTGTTGTATTTGTTTTTTTTTATAAGTTTGTAGCATAATATTGCTTTTTAATGCATTTGCGGCATTTTTTTTTGGCACAGATGTCCCTCTAAAGAGCAATTGGTCTTAATAAATTTGGTAGTGGATTTTTTCCTATTTTTATGCCAGGAGGTGACTGGAGTAATTTTGTTCCAAAACTTGCGCTTAAACCAAAATTTGCTCCAAATCACAAACTATGAATTTAATTCATTATTGTATAAAAAAAAATTATGATTTTGGCACAAGTAGGGTCCATTTTAAAGTGACTTTGCTCGGTCCTATGTTTATTTGGCTCAATGGAAAATTGCAAAACAGCACAACTGCTCCAAAACAACGCCAAACGTAGACAAAAAAAACTAAATGATAAATTCCCCCCACTAAATATTTAACCAAATATCATTTAAAATAAAATGATGTATAAAAACAGTAAAGTAGTATAATATTCGCCCCTAAAAAGTAATTGAAAAAAAATTACCGTATATACTCGTGTATAAGCCGAGTTTTTCAGCACAAAAAATGTGCTGAAAAACTTCGCTTCGGCTTATACACGAGTCAAGAAAAAATAAAAACCGTAATACTCACCCTCCGGTGTCCCGATCTTCAGCGCGGGTCCCGATCTTCAGCGCGGGTCCCGATCTTCAGCGCGAGGCTCCCGATCCTCGGCGCAGTACCATGCGGCGGGTCCTCTTCTCTTCTTCTCGTAGCGGGCAGATCGCGTCCTGTGATCTGCCGGCGGCCGCACAATAAGATGCAGCGGTGTCGCGGCTGATGACGTCATCAGCCGCGACACCGCGGTATCCTATTGCCGCCCGCGGGAGATCACATGGACGTGATCTGCCGGCTACAGAAGAGAGAAGAGGAGCCACCGCCGCCGCTTTTTTATTTTTTTTTTTTTATTACGTTTTTTATTTTTTTATTCGCTTGGCAGGGGGAAGGCTGTATACTCTATGGGGGCAGGCTGTATACTCTATGGGGGCAGGCTGTATACTACATTGGGACTGGCTGTATACTACATTGGCACTGGCTGTATACTACATTGGGACTAGCTGTATACTACACGGAGACTGGCTGTATACTACACGGAGACTGGCTGTATACTACACCCTCGGCTTATACTCGAGTCAATAGGTTTTCCCAGTTTTTGGTGGTAAAATGAGGGGTCTCGGCTTATACTCGGGTCGGCTTATACTCGAGTATATACGGTAATCAAACTATGTGGACTATTTAAAAGACATTTCTGAATGAGCAATTGGGCCCCCGGAAGAAGCCAAATCAGGCAAAACTTGAGTCGGCCTGGAGCGTCTCGGATGTGGCTCACTCCATGCTCTTTATAGCTTTTTATATTGTTATATTCGTGGTCTTTAACTCTTATTGTTTGTGAGTATAATACATTTTACAATAACAATTTTAAGTGTATGAATTTTACACAATTGCGATCATCCTCCATAAAACGCTGATTTGGAGGAGCGGCTAACACTGTGCACACGGCTTGCAGCCTGGAAAGCAGTTCTGTTACTCCAGCTGTTGGGATCAAGGTTAGCAGAATTGATCATTTATCTTTAGTCAAGACATTTGTGAATGTGTCTTTTCTTATTTTTTCCAGGTTTTGGACTTGTTCGATTTATTTTAGCGGTTGATTTATCAGGCAGCTGAGTCTATGGGGTTTTTGTAACTTGTCATTAAAAAGTTGCACAAAAAATTCACACAAAAGTCTCAAACTCTTCTGCAACTTCTTCCAAATCCTTTTTCACGCCTAGTCAGGACTGGAGTTTATTTGCAACTTTTTAACCTTGATTTGCGCCAAAATTGTGACTTTTCATTACGTTAACATCAGGATTTTAAAGGTATACCAGGTGCAATACTGAAAAATTCTTACCCGGCTAATTTTGCTGGGTGAGTAGAAAAGTTGCAAACTTAGGCGCAAATTTATGAAATGTGCCTTAAAAAGTGGCAAAAATAAAAGACAAAAGAATCCTTCATTGCAAACTAGGGAATACAAGTACATTATGGTGCAGGCACTGACATGGAGCTCAGCACAGCGGCAGCACGAGGAGGACGAGAAAGTCGCCCATGCCACAGGAACATTACAGGAGGACAAGTTAGCCCCTCAACCTCCACCACTATTGGGCACTTAGTACCAGGAGGAAGAATGTGACTCACATGATGGAGGATTATTTGTCCACAAATCTCCTTTTACTGAAAGATGGGACTTCCTCATTCAATTTCTGGGTGGGAAATTGGACATGTGTCCCGAGCTCGCCCTGTATTCCTTGCAGATGCTGTCCTTCCCTATGGCCATTATGCGCTGCATTTTCAGCACCACTGGTGGTTTCATCACCGACCTTCAAATTTAAATTAAATTCTGCATTCCCAGAACTTCAAATTTCAAGTTTTCAATTTCACATTCCTGGAACTTAAACATGAAATGTTAACTTTAAATATTTCTGGAACTAGAACCTGAAATTTCAATAATCTGTATTTGCGAAACTTGAAATTTTGACTTTCCGTATTGCCAAAACTTTAACTTCTAATTCAGACAATCCGTATTTCCAAAAATGGAGCTTAAAATGTTGACATTCAGTATTCCTGGAACTTTAACTTTAAGATCTTGAACTTAAAATTTTTGACATTCTTTAACAAGCCACATTACCAGAATTATAAATGCAGTGAGAGGAAGGGTGCCTGTTTTTTCCATTTTCACTTAAATCCTGATTTAAAAAACTGGGTCTGAACACCTAGAGCACCTTTAATCACAGTGAGAGGAAAGGTTTGTAGTTTTCCCATTGATTCTTTTACTGCAGAGAGGATAACTGGGTCTGAACACCCAGAGCGCCTTTAACGGATCTGACATAATATTTTTTTAATTTATCTTTTTTAATAATTTTCTATCTATTTTTTTTGTGTTTGAGTTGTCATTTCAAGTACTTTCCTTAGCTCATTGTGGACAGGGCCATTTTCAGCCCTCTAGCCTTAACTACCCCCATTTTACAGCCATTTGTGGGTGTTATAATCCAGGCAGGGCCGGATTAAGGTTGGTGGGGGCCCCTGGGCGCAAAATCTGGTGGAGGCCCCCACTGAGTGTAGCGTACATACACGTCCTCCTGCTTCCTTTCCACTAACCCAGCAGTAACACAGCTACATACAGCCGACTCATCCCCAGTAACACAGTGACATACAGCCGCCTCATCCCCAGGAACACAGCTATATACAGCCGCCTCACCCCCAGTAACACAGCTACATACAGCCGCCTCGCCCCCAGTAACACAGTTGCGAAAGGCCTTGGTCTCTACCAGCCTATAGGGCAGCATCTCCAGGCTAAGCAACTTGGAGATGTGGACGTTGAGGGCTTGGGCGTGTGGGTGGGTTGCGCTATACTTCCTTTTGCGCTCCAGCGTCTGGGGTATGGAGAGCTGAACGCTGGTGGATGCTGTGGAGGATCGTGGAGGCGAAGATGGGGTTTTCGCACGGGAGGTGTTTGGGCCGTGGTCCTGGGCAGGGGGCTGACTAGCAGATGACAGTGTGCCCGGCCGGAGGTGAACGGGCTTGGTGCCATTGAGTGGGGTGTTTAGCATTCATATGCCTGCGCATACTGGTGGTAGTTAAGCTAGTAGTGGTGGAACCCCTGCTGATCCTGGTTTGGCAAAGGTTGCACACCACAGTCCGTCGGTCATCCGGTGTTTCTTTAAAGAACCTCCAGACTTCTGAAAATCTAGCCCTCGCCACGGGAGCTTGACTACGGGCAACATTTAGAGCTGATGCACCAGCTCTGGCCTTGCCTCTCCGTCTGGCCCCACCACTGCCTCTTCCAACCTGTTCTGCTATAGGACTCGTCTCCGTCTCAGAAGCACTGTGTTCACCCGGCCTCTCAACCCAGCTTGGGTCTGTCACCTCATCATCCTCCGATCCCTCAGTCTGCTCCCCCCTCCGACTTCCTGACCTGACAACAACTTCACCACTGTCTGACAACCGCGTCTCCTCATCGTCCGACACCTCTTTACACACTTCTTCCACTACGTCAATAATGTCATCATCACCCACAGACTGCGACCGGTGGAAAACCTAGGCATCGGAAAATTGCTCAGCAGCAACCGGACAAGTGGTTTGTGACTGTGGGAAGGGTCCATAAAACAGTTCCTCAGAGTATGCCGGTTCAAATGCCAAATTTTGCTGGGAGGGGGCAGACTGGGGGGGAGGAGGCTGAGGTGGAGGAGCTGGAGGAGTGCTGATTTCGGTGACATGGGTGGACTGCGTGGAAGACTGACTGGTGGACAAATGGCTAGAAGCATTGTCCGCAATCCACGACATCACCTCTTCGCACTGTTCTCGCCTCAACAGTGCTCTACCACGAGTCCCAGTAACTTGAGACATGATGAACCTAGGGAGTGTAGCTCTGCGGCATTCCCCTGCTCCCTCATCAGCAGGTGGTGTCTCACCCCGCCCAGGACCACGGCCTCTGACCCCTGCAGTAGTTGGACACCCTCGTCCTCTACCCCTAGCCCTCGGGTTAAACATTTTCAAAATTAAAATGTAAACTTCAAATTTTTTTTTTTTGTGTTTTTTTTTTAACAAAACTATGCTATCCTATTGTGCTGTGCCAGATGACTTTGAGTTATAAGAGAAATAAAGGTAAAAATAAATAAATCAGCAGACTCTGCCTAATTCAAATCAAACCCCTAATAAATTTTCCCACTTTGGTGTTTGAGGTGGATCTAAAATGAGGCCCCAATGCGGATCAGATGAATCAAGGAAATAAACTTTATATGGTTTTAAGAAATGTGATAGTTGTTTCTCTATAATAAAATGTATTATCATTTGATATTTAATCTATTTTACTCCAATTTTTGATAAATTTCCATACAATTACCTGGTCTCATGACTATCCCAGAAAATCTGTAGCACTTGTCCTTTTTATCGTAGCATTGTATGTCCCCCTCTCTATCACATCCGTCTACGGTGTCCGGCTTAAAGCAACTTGGGCAGAAAAACCCAGTGGGCTCCTTAGGTTCTGGCTCTAAAAAAAAAAAAAAGTTATACATAAATAATATATTTTATTAAAATATTTTCCGGGCAAAAGAGATTGCGACTGGACTATTATATTTTTTGACAGGCCCCCATGGCTCTTGCTATGTCCTTCATGATTTAATTTTTCTGGAGGGCCACTACCGGGCCCTCCTGTTTGAAACAATTTTGTGAGCGCAATACAGGCACTCAAATCTCTTCATTTACTGCAGGGCCAACTACCTGCTCCTTGGGTAGAACAATTTTTGGACTGCAACATACAGGCAATTCAATCTATTCATTTATGGAGGGCCACCTACCTGCTCTTGGTTTGAAACTTTGGGGATTGCCACATACAGGCATCAATCTATTCCAGTATTACTGCAGGGCCCACCAACTACTGCCTATCTGGTATGAACATTTTGGGAATGACATACAGCGACACTCAAGCATCCATTTTACGGGAGGGCCACCTACCTGCTCCTTGGTTTGAAAAAATGTTTGGACTGCCACATACAGGCACTATCAAATAATTGTCTCCCTAGCACCTCCACCGTTGTCTCATTGCTACCTCCAAAAGTCGTCCACTATAGCGGCCTCCATTACATCGTCCTGTATCAAACGAGGTGTTTGTGTCAGGCAGAGGAAATTTGGGTTGTTTCATGGATTCCCCCTCAAAGTTGTTAACTTTGTCGCCACCCTGCTGTGTATCCACAAAATATACAGGCAAACTTGTTACCATTACGGAATATTAGTTCAACGATCTTGCGCAGAGTTACATTTCCCCTCACCGGGCATATCCTAACTTAAGACGGCACTACAATTGATTCTTATACAAAAGGTTCTAGAAGTGCTGTTTGGGAGTAGCCTAGAGAACAGGGGCTTGGATGGGTGAAAGCTCGCCTGTGCAGCGGAACGCCGTCATGCATCATGCGCTTCTTGCGAATCTGCTACATTCCCTCACCCGCATATCCCACTTATGCGAACGCTACTACACTTAACTTGGTTTGCAGGATTGGGACCGAGTCTGACCACTGGGGCTGTCATATACTGCCGCCGCAGAGAGAATTGCGGGGCTTAACCTCGTGTCCAGGTCTCAAAGGCCTACTATACATCCCCCCACCCCTCTCACCTCCTCTCCTCCGAATTACCATCGTGGGCCTGGCGACCATCAGCGTTGCTCTAGAGCACAGCACAGTCGCCGTCGCTACGACAAGCGGCGGGTGCTGAACTGCTGAGCCTGGCGATAACATGACACCGCCAAGAGCTATTACAGGGCATTCCACATCAAAGGTGTTCACTTTGTCGCCACCCTGCTGGTATCCCCAAAATAGACTTGACAAACTTTTACCATTTAGGGATTGATTTCACGCGCTTTCTTGCGCATCTGTTACATTCCCCTCACCGGCATATCCAAACTAGATAAGAACTGGCTACTACACTGGATCTTTATACAAAAGTTCTTAGAGTGGTTTGGGGGAGTAGCCTAGAAGCCGGGTTGGTTGGCGAAAGCTCGCTCTGGCAGCGGAGCGCCAGCTCCATGCCAAGATCCCAACTAACATAGTTTGAACGCAGACCTTTAACTACTACTAGTCACTGCCTTCCAATATGGTCCCCCTTGACAAACGAGCTGTGGCAGGCAGAGATTTGGGTTGTTTTCATGGTTCCATAGTGAACTTTGTCGCCACCCTTGCTGTGTAAATCCACAAAAATATATGGACAAACTATTATCATGTACGATATATTTGAGCGGTCGTGCCTCACTCCTTTGGTCTCTCTGCTAACCCCTTGGTTTGAAGCCCGAGTCCATTTCGGGTATGTGCCTGCAGCCGCTGCTGCCGAGCCTCGCATGCCCGTCCCCTATAGTGCAGGGTCATTATTGGATGTTTTAGATGCTATTTGCGTCATTCTGTCCACTCTGTTCAGGCCATGCTGTTGCCCTATGTTGGCATAATGGTGCGAATTTATGCAGCCTCAGAGGCAGGCATCCGGCTGCTGCCCCTGATGGTGTCCGGTCCCCATTTCCGTGGTTCTGTTTCCATCCTTTGAGGTGCCACAGGGGTTTGGCCAAGCTTCCCCTGTGCAGAGTCCTTGGTCCCTCTTGAATGACAATGCTCTGCACGCTCTTCCCATGGACTCAATGGGAGTTCGTTTGATTGAGCCGAGCACTCGAGCATCGGGAAAGTTGTCCGAATGATAACGAGTACCGAGCATTTTAGTGTCGCTCATCTCTAGTAATAATGATATCATTTTGCAGTCTGTCGGCTGTCAGGATATTAAGTAGAGAAATGCGTTGGTTGAAATGATCTGATTTACCTGTCCGGTTGGATGATTCCCCTTGTCTGCGTCTTTTTCACTGGAATCGGATCGGTGTCACAATCTAAAATTTGTTGCGTTGAGAATTGAGATTTGGCTCCAATCAGCTGACCCGGTAGACATGCACAGCAATGGGAATACATCCTCCCAGAGGTAAATTGATTATTTCCCCATCTGTTGATTGAAACAAAAAAAATATTATATTTTATCAATTTATTTTTGAGTTCTGTTCTAATGGAGAACTCCCCCCTCGTTACTGTCCAAAGAAAGGAGTAATGATGTGAGCCCTATAGGTGCACCTAAGGATAGGATGGATTGACTTAGCGATACACATAAACCACCCTAAGATAGGCAGGGCCACTTAGAATGGAATAGGACCACATAGGACACCCTAAGAATAGATCGGGCCATTAGAAGAATAGGACCACATAGGACCAAATAGAATAGATATGGACCACATAGAACGGAAGCCACCTAAGAATAGATAGGACCCATACTAGGGAATAGGACCACATTAGTACACTAAGACATAGATAGGACAACATAGAATAGAAGCCCGCCTAGATAGGATAGGACCAAATAGGTAGAATATTACCAATAGGCACTACCATAAGAATGGAAAAGGATCACATAGGACCACTCTAATAAATAGGCTAGGACCACATAGAATAGAATCAGGACCACATCAGGACACCCTATAATAGGAGTAGGAACCACATAGGGCCACCCTAAGAAATACGCAAGGTATGTTTCGTGTTTGTTAGAGAGTTTGGGCAGTGACATTGATGCTCTGCAGATTCCGACACCCCGAAGCACGAAATCTAAATGCAGGCCCCAATGCGCCCCGTATAGTAATTTTATCCTGCGTGCGGTAGAGAGTACAAGGAGCAGGATGGCTGGAAAGACCCCTAGAGTATCTAATAGTATGGAGGGGCCGCACAAGCCCCCCGTGTACTGCTTGGGGAGTAGTAAAGGACCAAGGATCACGAATATTTCAATGAGGGGCGGGTTACGAGGAAGCACTACACAAGTTTGGGTGGACCACATATGTTATCATCGGATATGTAGAGAATCAAGCTAAACTCTACATTTTTAAGAAATTTGTTAGTTGATTATTCTCTATCATAATTAAATTATATACTACTCCATTTTGATAAATTACCTGGTCTCTTGACATCCAGAATATCTGTAGCGAACTGGCATCATTTAGTAGGCATTGTCTGTCCCCTCTCCCTATCACATCCGTTACGGTGGTCCGGTTTTTTTTTTTGTTTAGCAACTTGGGCAGAAGAAAAAACCACAGTCGGCTCTTAGGTTCGGTGAGCTAAAAAAAAACATAAAATAACTATTTTTATTAAAGAGTTCTCAGGTGTAAAAATGCTGCCAGCGCAAAAAAACCCGCTGTTAACTACTCGTAGTTGGTGACGAATTCACACTACATATACCCTCACAAATTCAGGTGGGGAAGGGACAGGGCCGCGAGACACGTTGTAGTGGATGAATACAGTGTACTACACCTTTGCGCAACAGTTTCTGCAGAACCTGGACTAACCACGTACACAAACGATGGACGCATTCCTTCCTGCTATATTTTACGTGCATATAGTGCGTAAGAACACCTGAGTCTGTGGGTTGTTTGCTGTTGGCCAGGGGTCAAATAATTAGGACTCATCATTAGAATCTGTCAACCTATTTTAACCGGAGTTCACAATATTCACAATATCTTTGATATGTGTTTGACCTGACTAAAGAAGCTGGAGACACAGGCTGATGTTCTAGTTCACTATGTCTCTATCAGCATGAGGATCTAGGGCCACCATTCGTACTAAGAAAGACTTTTATGTGATGTCCTATGGTCTCTGGGGAGGAGAAGATGTTGCCATTTTTGTATAAATAAATGCAAAAAGCGCATGTCCGAAAAACGTTGTTAGCTAACCTCAGACGCAATCACGGCGCGGCAAAGACCCGATCAATAGAACACGATCTTGGCTCACGTACGTCATTCCACTCAGGGGGTCACGTAGGCCTTACTTGGGTGGGGAGGCAATTTGTGGCTGCCGCTTGCACGCGATCTAGTTGCTAGATAAACGTTTTGGACATGCGCTTTTGCTTATTTACAAACATCGCAAGACATTGTATTAGTCATTGGATGTTGTAATCTTGTAAGGGGGATTTAGCCCTGTACCTTGTAGTACCAGCTGCTTCATTAATGTGATGACATGGCCTACTTAGAGTAAGAAATGATTGTATTCCCACTGTGAAATGAACACTTATTGTTACCCGAGTTCATGCTTCTCACTTTGGAATCTTTGGAACCTCTGGGCTCTCGAGCTGCTCGCACTCTGAACACAGCGTTGCCACCCTATTTGGTTTACATCCCGATTACACGTGCCACTTTCCCGTTCTTATTGTTTGTAGGGGCAACATGTGGTTGCACAAACTTCAGCCACTATCATTTAGTCTAGGGGTGGCGGGCAACCAAGAGAACGTGGAAAGAGTGCAGTGTGATTGCACGTCACGTCTTCTGGGGTAGACGGTTGTCGGCTACGGTTGATGGTTGCGCTTAAACCTGGCACCTAAACCCCTTGATTCTCGCGCGTCAGTAAGGTTATGGTGATCGTTATAGAGACAATGTTGCGTCTTCATACTGGTATACATATTTCTCATTATTCTTTATTTATACGTATGCGGCCATTAACCCTTCCCTGGTGCTGCACCCCCCCCTCCCTGACCGGGGTTCACCTACTGTACTACAGACAAGAACACTGCAGTACAAACCACAAACTACCGTGATCGAGCAGCACCGAGAGGAGCGGAAATCGCTGTGTGTTGAGGATCCCCCTCTATTGTGCGAGGGTGTGGAGGCAATGAGGTGATCGCGAAGAAGCAGGTATGTTGTGTAATTGACGGACCGTGGGTGGGGGAGGGGGCAGATTGCGGTGAGAGGACTCTAACCATTTTGGTGAGAGTTTTCCAGGGATAGGGGAGCACGGAGAAGTCCTGGCATGACAGTTGTGAGAAGAGCGGCTGGTCATCTAGAGGTGACTGAAGTCCTGTGGAGGCGCTAGGAGAGTAAGTGTGGGGCGGTATGATTGACTGCTAGTTACCGATTGTGGAGGAGACAGGTTGTAGATGGCTTTGTCCGAGTGTAGTAGCGATTACTCGTGTGCCTAATTATAGTATGATCGCCTACACGTCCTTATAGTATAGCAGCCCCTGTCATTATGAGTGCCAGGCCCCTCGTAGTATATGGCGCGCAAGCCCTGTTAGTATGTTAGGCTGCCAACCCCCGGCTAGTATATACGCTGCCAGCACCCATGTAGAATGTAGCCTTGCCAAGCACCCTGTAGTATATGGCCTGCAGCCCCGTAGTATTGGGCTACTTTCAGCAGGATAATGCGCCATGTCATAAAGCTGGAATCATCTCAGACTGGTTTCTTGAACATGACAATGAGTTCACTGTACTCAAATGGCCTCCACAGTCACCAGATCTCAATCCAATAGAGCATCTTTGGGATGTGGTGGAACGGGAGATTCGCATCATGGATGTGCAGCCGACAAATCTGCGGCAACTGTGTGATGCCATCATGTCAATATGGACCAAAATCTCTGAGGAGTTTCCAGCACCTTGTTGAATCTATGCCACGAAGAATTGAGGCAGTTCTGAAGGCAAAAGGGGGTCCAACCCGTTACTAGCATGGTGTACCTAATAAAGTTGCCGGTGAGTGTACAACTTGGGTTATAAAGAATGATGCTAGAAGATATTGGGGCACATTTACTAAGGGTCCGGACACCTCATTTTCATCGGGATTCCCGACTTTTAACCGTTTAGCCCTGAATTGCCCATGGTTTTTGGAGCATCGGCCCCGGGCTCCGGGCAATTTTCGCGACACATTTTTTTTGTAAAATGCGGCGGTTTTTTTGAATCCGTCGGGTTTTCGTTCGGCCACGTCCCCCGATTACTGTCGCGTGCATGCCGGCGCCGATGCGCCACAATCCGATCGCGCGCGCCAAAATCCCGGGGAAATCGGCGCAAATCGGAAATATTCGGGTAACACGTCGGGAAAACGTGAATCGGGCCCTTAGTAAATTACCCCCATTGTGTCGCAAGACATGCACTTACATGCAACAGGAAGAAGAAGGTGAACTCCAGCGGACCTCAGTGGGGGAAGCAACACATGCAGGAAATTGGACGCACGATCTTAGTGAATCCCGGCAGATTCGTCGGACATTCCGGATCCGTGGCGTCAACGGGACTGGTAAGTAAATGTGTCCCATTGTCCGAATCCAATTATATCATAATGAGGGGTCGTCTCTAACATCCAAACTGCTTGGCCGTTACCGTTGAAGAAATGTGTTGAGCAGAAATTAACTCAAAGTTCGGGTTTGTAAATAACATTGCAGGTCCGACTCAACTTCCCACCACCACATCATTAATGCCCCCGATTGGTGCTGGTACCGATTATGGGCTTTAACTATATAAATACTGCTGGCAAAGTCACCAGCGGCCTTTAAGTTGCAGCGTCCATGCGCGCTAGGTTTAGCCTCCTGGAAGAGCAGGGCGCATTATTTTGGGAAGGTTTGTCTCCCCAATGATTTTATCAGGAGTGAAGACCCCCCCAAATAGTGGCACGTGGCCTTATTTAAATTGGGCTGATGACTTTGCCAATGGCATTTAAGCAGTTAACACCCACATTCACTGCCAAAACATGTTTGGGGTACTGAGCCCAGACCCTAAAAAGTTTTTAAAAAGTTAGTATGGCCAAACCCGAATTTTGACAAGTCCATTCATTACTAATTATGAATAAAGGTCCGATGTGGTGTGAATGATCACTTAATAATTCATTAAAAGTTATGGACAGTTTCTTTTAACAATATTTTTCTAGCAATAATGTTAGTAAAAAGTTGTTTATTATATGTATATCATTATTATACTATTTTACAATTGAAGATTTGATGTTATTGTGCAGACTTCTCCAAAGGCAGTACCAGCTTTTTTTTAAAAAAAATTATGCATGCATAGTGTATTTAGTGATACCCCACTATTTCAGCTAGAGCTCACCATACCACCGGCTGCTACCACCTGATTGGGGAGGGCTCCTGAAAAAAACGCAATTTATTTTTAGGGGATTCAGATGCAATAAAGCTATACATCATCTTACAGTCACTGGATCGTCGTATATCCTTATAGTCACTGAAAAAATGTAACTCCTTATAGACAGTCCTGGACAGTCTTATCTCCTTATAGATTCTCAAAGGATATACTTCTGTCCTTAGGTAGTTGTATCAACTTACAGACATTTACAGGATAAACTTATCTCCATATAGAAAGCTACTGAGTAGTCTTATCTCCTTAAAGACAGTCACTGGATGGTCTTATCTCCTTAAAGACAGTCACTTCATGGTATGATCTCCTTACAGTCACTTAATAGTCTTACCTCTTTACAAACAGTCACTGAATAGACTTATCTTCTTACCAATAGGCACTGGTTAGTCTTATCTCCTTAAAGACAGTCACTGGATAGGCTCATATCCTTACCAATAGGCACTGGTTAGTCTTATCTCCTTACAGATAGTCACTGGATAGGCTTATCTCCCTACCAATAAGCACTGGTTCGTCTCATCTCCTTACAGACAGTCACTGGATAGGCTTATCTCCCTACCAATAAGCACTGGATAGTCTTATCTCCTTACAGACAGTCACTGAATAGACTTATATCCTTAGTACTGGGTGCACTAGGTGGCACTATAACACGTTTTGCAATGTTGTTTTTTTTTTACCTCTTTTCATGTCTCATAGTACATACATTGATAATGGAATATATGTATATTTGTGATGTGTTATCTTTTTTCTTTTTTTTTTGTTGATTTTGTAGATTTATTCTTTATCATCTTGGCAATGCTGCCCTGAACTTCCATTGATTATATACTAGTGGCAGTTTCTAAGATGGCACTGAGTTGTGCACATGTGCCGCCTATGTCACTTCTGGTGGGCGGGCACCTGGATATGATGTAGTTCCTTAGTGGATGATGTCACTTCCAGTTTTGGCCTGATTCTAGTACCTAGTGCCAGGTTAGAACTTGTGAACACTCCTGGTTATTTCACTTCAGGGTCGGGTTGCCAAGGGATATTTAACTCCCAGTCGAGTATTCCCCAATGAAGAAACAGGATAATGTGTTGGGTGGTGTCCACTTACCTGTGAATGTGACCCTTGTTCTCTATTATTCCTCTGGGTAAGGTGTAATACTTGTTTGTAAGAAAATCCCTTGATTTGTCCTGAGGACTAGACCTTCTACACATCTATACATGTCACTGTCATCTATGTCTGATGTATATTGAGTTAATTGACCATTGGTGGAATTTTTCTGTGTATATTCTGTGTCTTTTTATATGGAATTGTTTTAATTGATCTAATAAAGTGTTATTTTTCACTTTCTACATTTTGTTTTTGGTTTTTGCGGCTCAGAATAAGCAAATATAAAGTCTTAGACATTGATCTGCACAATGTCGAAGACCAATAAGATTCTGCATATTGGTAATGGATATTTTAAAGGTCCTTTCCAGAACAACCAATCTGATCCTCCAGTGGGTGGAATGAAGACTTGATATCCCCGGATATATAGATGTAATTGGTCCTAGAGACTAGGACTAGACCACTAGATCATGGGGGGGGGGGGGCCCATGTCACTGTAGCTGTAAGTTTCTGCATTTGGCCAAACACCTTCTTCAGTAGACATGGATCACCTGCCCTGACCTGACAGGTTGGTCTAAACATGGGAGGTGCATGCTGTATTTTACACCAATAGATGAATTAAACACAGACTAGACAACCAAGCGGGGTATGTAGACAGCCCAAATCATGTACAGAAAGAAAGAGCTTGTCTTGACATTGAGGTGAAGGCATTGATGACACCCAGTACTATCACCCTCAACAATAAAGCCCAAGACAATGTTCCTGTTCTCCCCCTAAAAGTTTGAGATTGCTATCCCTTCCCTCTCTCTATATTCTGCTCTGTAGCTTCTGACAGTGTCTCTCTCTAGTCTCATGCATCAAGCTAATGAAGGTTGTGAGGTATCAGGCAATAACAGAGGGTTGGCAACATGCATGTCCTGACATGTGATGTTCTCATCTCGGAGTTAAATCGATTGTTAGTTGCTATTTTAGTGTTTCCACCATTCGTTATGAAATTCACATTCCTGGTGGTTTAAAGTTTTTGTGAAGTTTAAGTTCCAGTTCAGAAAAATCAATCTTCTCATCTAGTGGATATTCAATAATATGTCAGAAGATATTTTTATTCAATTACTGTACAATCCAGTGCTCCACATCTAATGTGAGGGCCACGCTGAGATGACATTGTGTGGATGGTGTCACTGGCCAGTACTTCTCCCCCTCCCTACAAGGAGTCTGTAATGTCAGTATATTAATAAGAAGAGTCCTGCTCCCAGGTTGATCAAATACCCTCAGTGCAGCCTCTATTTGGCAAAGAATATCTGGACCGTTCAGTTGTTGATTTTGACCCAAAGCACAAACTGAAAGCAAATATATGGAGATTACCAACTGGGTCAACAGATCACATGATAAGAATCTACATTACCTCCTCCACCCCAGGTCATAAACACTCTGTATATGACAATCCTTCTCCATGAGGTTATTCAGTAAATATCACTAGAAGAACAAGATCATCCAAGATCTTCGACCTCAGCAGAAATGAGACCTGTAATAATAAGCATCTTACTTCTTTCCTTCGTGTTTTCCGTTGGTGAGTATCTCCTGAGAGCCTTGATTGTGTTCAATGTCTTATAGTTCAGCCAATAAGAACTATCCTAGAATGAAACTAGAATGGATGATCAACTATAAATATTTTACAATATTTTTTGTAATTATAGTTTTTAGGTAAACAGAGAGGCTGTTATTGTAACTCTACAGTCAAAAGAGATTGTTCGACTCTGCATTACTTTTTGTTGTATAATTTTATCACTTGCTCCATCCCCCATCATTTGGGTTATGTTACTGACCAGTTTATGTCCTTCTCCCACCTACATTTTTATGTAAACAAACCCCTTATGTTTAATGCTTGGTTATAGCCTAAGAAAGGAACTAATGCAGTGCCCCGTGCTGGGATCTGCCTTCAGCCGGATTATCTAAGTAACTGTTCCTGCTGTGGTTAACAACCAATGTCTTGATTTAGACTCAAACACTTTGTATTTACTTTTTGGTCAAATTAACAGTATTTTTCTGTGTTACAAGGTTGTAAATGTATATGACACATCTTCAGACCGCCATGGGTACCTACACCACCCCAGACTTTGAAAGTCCTTGATATTTATCAGCAATGATCGGCCTCTTACAATAAAGTGTCACCCATCTTCAGACTGCCATGGGTACCTACACCACCCCAGATTTTGAAAGTCCTTGATATTTGTCAGCAATTATCGGCCTCTTACAATAAAGTGTCTTACATCTTCAGACCGCCATGGGTACCATTGGGTGTGACTTTGCCAATGGCATTTAAGCAGTTAACACACCCACATTCACTGCAAAAACTGTTTGGGGTATGAGCCCAGACACTAAAAAAGTTTTTAAAAGTTGTATGGCCAAACACGCAATTTTGACAAGTCCATTCATTACTAATTATGAATAAAGGTCCGATGTGGGTGAATGATCACTTAATTAATTCATTAAAAGTTATGGACAGTTTCTTTTAACAATATTTTTTAGCAAGAATGTTTAGTAAAAGTTTGTTTATTTATGTATATCATTATTATCTATTTTACATTGAAGATTGATGTTATTGTGCAGACTTCTCCAAAGGCCAGTACCAGCTTTTTTAAAAAAATATGCATGCATAGTGTATTTGATGAACCCACTATTTCAGCTAGAGCTCACCATACACCGGCACTGCTACCACCACCTGATTGGGGAGGGCTCCTGAAAAAAACGCAATTTATTTTTAGGGGATTCAGAGCATAAAGCTATACATCATCTTTAAAGTCACTGGATCGTCGTATATCCTATGAGTCCTGAAAAAATGTAATCCTTATAGACAGTCCTGGACAGTTTATCTCCTTATAGATTCTCAAAGGATATACTTCGTCTTAGTAGTTGTATCAACTTACAAGAATTTACAGGAGAAACTTATTCCATATAGAAGCTAAGAGTAGTCTATCTCCTTAAAGACAGTCACTGGATGGTTTATCTCCTTAAAGACAGTCACTTCATGGTATGATCTCCTTACAGTCACTTAATAGTCTTACCTCTTTACAAACAGTCACGAATAGACTTATCTTCTGTACCAATAGGCAATGGTTAGTTTATTCCTTAGAGACAGTCATGGATAGGTCATATCCTTACCAATAGGCACGGTTAGTCTTATCTCCTTACAGATAGTCCACTGGATAGTGATCTCCTACCAATAAGCACTGGTTGTCTCATCTCCTTACAGACACGTCACTGGATGGCTTATCTCCCTACCAAAAGCACTGGATAGTCTTATTCTTACAGCAGTCATGAATAGACTATATCCTTAGTACTGGGTGCAACTAGGTGGCACTATAACACGTTTTGCAATGTTGTTTTTTTTTTACCTCTTGTCATGTCTCATAGTACATACATTGATAAGGAATATATGTATATTTGTGATGTGTTATTTTTTTCTTTTTTTTTGTTGATTTTGTAGATTTATTCTATATCATCGTGGCAATGTCGCCGAACTTCCATTGATATATACTAGTGGCAGTTTTTAAGATGGCACATGAGTTGTGCACATGGCCGCCTAAGTCATTCTGGGGGGCGGGCACCTGGATATGATGTATCCTTGTGGATGATGTCACTCCAGTTTTGGCCTGATTTAGTACCTTAGTGCCAGTTAGGTAGAACTTGTGAACACTCCTGGTTATTTCACTTCAGGGGTCGGGTTGCCAAGGGATATTTAACTCCAGTCGAGTATCCCAAATGAAGAAACAGGATAATGTGTTGGGTGGTGTCCACTTACTGTGAATGGTTGACCCTTGTTCTCATTATTCCTCTGGGTAAGGTTGTAATACTTGTTTGTAAGAAAATCCCTTGATTTGTCCTGAGGCTAGACCTTCTTACACATCTATACATGTCACTGTCATCTAGTCTGATGTAATTGAGTTAATTGACCATTGGTGGAATTTCTGTGTTATTCTGTGTCTTTTATATGGAATTGTTTTAATTGATCTAATAAAGTGGATTTTTCACTTTATACATTTGTTTTTGGTTTTTTTGCGGCTCAGAATAGCAAAATATAAAGTCTAGACATTGATCTGCACAATGTCGAAGACCAATAAGATTCTGCATCTTGGTAATGGATATTTAAAGGTCCTTTCAGACAACCAATCTGATCCTCCAGTGGGTGATGAAGATGATATCCCGGATATATAGATGTAATTGGTCCTACGAGACATAGGACTAGGACCACTAGATCAATGGGGGGGGGGGGGCCCATGTCACTGTAGCTGTAAGTTTCTGCATTGGCCAAACACCTTCTCAGTAGACATGGATCACCTGCCCTGACTGACAGGTTGGTCTAAAAATGGGAGGTGCATGCTGTATTTTACACCAATAGATGAATTAAACACAGGACTAGACAACCAAGCGGGGTATGTAGACAGCCCAAAAGCATGTACAGAAAGAAGAGCTGTTTGACATTGAGGTGAAGGATTGATGACCCCAGTATATCACCCAACAATAAAGCCCAAGACAATGTTCCTGTTCTCCCCCTAAAGTTTGAGATGCTATCCCTTCCTCTCTCTATATTCTGCTCGTAGCTTCTGACAGTGTCTCTCTCTAGTCTCATGCATCAAGCTAATGAAGGTTGTGAGGTATCAGGCAATAAACAGAGGGTTGGCACATGCATGTCCTGACATTGATGTGTTCATCTCGGAGTTTAAATCGATGTAGTTGCTATTTTAGTGTTCCACCATCGTTATGAAATTCACATTCCTGGTGTTTAAATGTTTGTGAAGTTTAAGTTCCAGTTCAGAAAAATCAATCTTCTCATCTAGTGGATATCAATAATATGTCAGAAGATATTTTTATTCAATTACGTACAATCCAGTGCTCCACATCTAATGTGAGGGCCACGCTGAGATGACATTGTGTGGATGGTGTCACTGGCCAGTACTTCTCCCCTCCCTACAAGAGTCTGTAATGTCAGTTATATTAATAAGAAGAGTCCTGCTCAAGGTTGATCAAATACCCTCAGTGCAGCCCTATTTGGCAAAGAATATCTGGACCGGTTCAGTTGTTGATTTTGACCCAAAGCACAAACTGAAGCAAATATATGGAGATTACCAACTGGGTCAACAGATCACATGATAGAATCTACATACCTCTCCACCCCAGGTCATAAACACTCTGTATATGACAATCTTCTCCATGAGGTTATTCAGTAAAATCACTAGAAGAACAGATCATCCAAGTCTTCGACCTAGCAGAAATGAGACCGTATAATAAGCATCTTAATTCTTTCCTTCGTGTTTTCCGTTGGTGAGTATCTCCTGAGAGGCCTTGATGTGGTTCCAATGTCTTATAGTTAGCCAATAAGAAACTATCCTAGAATGAAACTAGAATGGATGATCAACTATAATTTTACACATATTTGTAATTATAGTTTAGGTAAACAGAGAGGCTGTTATTGTAACTCTACAGTCAAAAGAGATTGTTCGACTCGCATTACTTTTTGTTGTATAATTTCACTTGCTCCATCCCATCATTTGGGTTATGTTACTGACCAGTTTATGTCCTTCTCCCACATACATTTTTATGTAAAACAAACCCCTTATGTTAATGCTTGGTTATAGCCTAAGAAAGGAACTAATGCAGTGCCCGTGCTGGGATCTGCCTTCAGCCGGTTATCTAAGTAACTGTTCTGCTGTGGTTAACAACCAATGTCTTGATTTAGACCAAACACTTTGTATTTACTTTTTGGTCAAATTAACAGTATTTTTCTGTGTTACAAGGTTGTAATGTATATGAACATCTTCAGACCGCCATGGGGACCTACACCACCCCAGACTTTGAAAGTCCTTGATATTATCAGCAATGATCGGCTCTTACATAAAGTGTCCCATCTCAGAAGCATGGGTACCTACACCACCCAGATTTTGAAAGTCCTTGATATTTGTCAGCAATTATCGGCCTCTTACAATAAGTGGTCTTACATCTTCAGACCGCCATGGGTACCTACACCACCCAGACTTTGAAAGTCCTTGTATTTATCAGCAATTATCGGCCTTTACAATAAAGTGTCACACATCTTCAGGACCGCCATGGGTACCTACACCACCCAAAACTATTAAAGTCCTGATATTTTCAGCAATGATCAGCTCTTACAATAAAGTGTCTTACATCTTCAGACTGCCATGGGTACCTACACCACCCCAGATTTGAAAGTCCTTGATATTTGCAGCCATGATCGGCCTCTTACAATAAAGTGTCACACATCTTCAGACTGCCAATGGTACACCACCACCCCAGATTTGAAAGTCCTTGATATTATCAGCAATTATCGGCCTCTTACAATAAGTGTCTTACAATCTTCAAGACCGCATGGTACCTACACCACCCCAGACTTTGAAAGTTCCTTGATATTTATCAGCAATTATCGGCTCTTACAATAAAGGTCACACATCTTCAGACCGCCATGGGTACCTACACCACCCAAAACTATTAAAGTCCTTGATATTTATCAGCAATGATCAGCCTCTTACAATAAAGTGTCTTACATCTTCAGACTGCCATGGGTACCTACACCACCCCAGACTTTGAAAGTCCTTGATATTTATCAGCAATTATCGGCCTCTTACAATAAAGTGTCACACATCTTCAGACGCCTGGGTACCTACACACCCAAAACTATTAAAGTCCTTGATATTATCAGCAATGATCAGCCTCTACAATAAAGTGTCTACACTTCAGATGCACTGGGTACCTACACCCCCCAGACTTTGAAAGTCCTTGATATTTATCCGCTTATCGGCCTCTTACAATAAAGTGTCTTACATCTTCAGACCGCATGGGTACCTACACCACCCCAGACTTTGAAAGTCATTGATATTTATCAGCAAATATCGGCCTCTTACAATAAAGTGTCTTACATCTTCAGACCGCCATGGGTACTACACCACCCAGACTTGAAAGTCATTGATATTTATCAGCAAATATTGGCCTCTTACAATAAAGTGGTCTTACATCTTCAAACCGCCATGGGTACTCCACCACCCCAGAATTGAAAGTCATTGATATTTTCAGCAATTATTGGCCTCTTACATTAAATAAGAGCCAACATTGTGGTAAATATCAAGGGATTTTCAGAGTCTGGGGTGATGTAGGTAACATGGCGGTTCAGATCAGAAGATGTATGACACTTTTTTGTTTATGTTTAGTTTTGGAAGATATTATTTTAAATGTGTGTTACTTATGTGGATAATTACATATAGATGTTAATTTCAGCTGCTTCCTCCGATGCTATCCTGTCATGAAGGAACAATGTACCTGTGTGCCTGAATAGTGAACTGTACAAAAGGAGAAACGATGCATACAATTCTGAGAATATAAATACAGTGAGTATCGATTCCTTCATTTCGTGTATCTTTACTTTCTAAATCTTGCAGAAGATCTCAATGTCCTCTAACTTTTTCTCTTAGGACTATATATTTGACATTTTTAGGTACCAAAAGTAAATGGGCGCTGTGCATAAGCAGTTCTTACCATTTTAATGTAACTTTTAAATAGTTAATAATTATAATTCTAGATTTATAATTCATTCTCATTCTGCGATAAAACCTACTGTCCATATACAAGGTTGCTCTGGAGGCGTGCCTTGTGATAAAAAAATTTATGGAAAGTAACGATAATCTCACTCTTGGGTTCAACATCCAGTGCTGTGTGTACAGACTCTGAATAATAAATTCTATCAGAGTAAGTAACGAGGGAGCGGACGTGGTGTGACATACAGTGTTATATAGAGTCTGCTTATTCTGTACAATGATAAATAATGTGAGGATTCTTGAAGATGATTTGTGGGGAAACTCCTACAGTTAGTCAAGCAGTTTAGTTACCTGCCTGTCAGTAGGGACTCGGACCGAGCCTGTGGCGGTAGGGGCACTCTACATCTAGAGGAGAGGAGGTTTCACATCACCATAGACAGGAGTATTATCTAAACCGAGAGGAGAGGAGGTTCTACCATCACCAGACAGTGGGCCCTCTACACCTGGAGGAGAGGAGGTTTACCATCATCATAGACAAGGGGCATTCCTCTACACCTAGAGGCAGAGGAGGTCTCCCATCACCATAGACAGGGGACTCCTCTATCACCTAGAGGAGGGAGGTTCTACCATCACCATAGACAGGGACATCCTCTACACTGGAGGAGAGGGTGTTCTACCCTCACCATAGACAGGGGGCATCCTCTACACCTAAGGAGCAGAGGTTCTACCATCACCATAGACAGGGGGCATCCCTACACCTAGAGAGAGGAGCCTCTACCAACACATAGACAGGGGGCATCCTCTACACCTAGAGGAGTGGATGTGTCTACATCACATAGACATGGGCATCCTCTATGCCATAGGAGAGAAATTCTCATTACACATAGACGGGGGCATCTCTACAACTATAGGAGAGGAGGTTCTACCATCACCATAGACAGGGGACATCCTCTACACCTGGAGGAGAGGGTGTTCTACCATCACCATAGACAGGGGGCATCCTCTACACCTAGAGGAGAGGAGGTTCTACCATCACCATAGACAGGGGACATCCTCTACACCTAGAAGAGAGGGTGTTCTACCATCACCATAGACGGGGGGCATCCTCTACACCTAGAGGAGGGGAGGTTCTACCATCACCATAAACAGGGGGAATCCTCTACACCTATAGGAGAGGGTCTTCTACCATCACCGTAGACAGGGGGCATCCTCTACACCTAGAGGAGAGAAGGTTCTACCATCACCATAGACAGGGGGCATCCTCTATGCCTAGAGGAGAGAAGATTCTACCATTACCATAGAGGGGGGGCATTCTCTGCACCTAGAGGAGGGGAGGTTCTACCATCACCATAGACAGGGGGCATACTCTACACCTAGAGGAGAGGAGGTTCTATCATCACCATAGACAGGGGACATCCTCTACACCTAGAGGAGAGGGTGTTCTACCTTCTCCATAGACGGGGGGCATCCTCTACACCTAGAGGAGGGGAGGTTCTACCATCACCATAGACAGGGGTATCCTCTACACCTAGAGGAGAGGGTGTTCTACCTTCACCATAGACAGGGGGGCATCCTCTACACCTAGAGGAGAGGAGGTTCTACCATCACCATAGACAGGGGACATCCTCTACATCTAGAGGAGAGGAGGTTCTACCATCACCATAGACACAGGGCATCCTCTACACCTAGTGGAGAGGAGGATCTACAGACATCAATGAAAGGGATCTCTCTGCTCTTGGCCGCAAGAGTTTATTATGGCTGATATTCTTTACACATTCAAGAGGGACCTCAATGCCTTTATGATGAAAAAACATTTGACTAATGTTAGAGGTTGGACTTATTGGACTGTGTTCTCTTTTCTAACCTTATGTTCTATGATACGATATACAAGTCATATTCATATTTCTGCCCTCTAAAGTATCGTATTATGTAAATCTGAGGTATTTCTTTTCCTTTATTCTTAAGTGCCAAAACTAGCAGAGCCCAAGGGGCTTTGGTGTCCGAGCTGCCTTGATACAAACATTGAAAAAAAATGTGAAACTAAAGAAAAGATAAGATGCCAAGAAATCGGTGATGAATGCTTTACATTTTCTGGAACTTTTGAGAGACCAGGTAAGTTACCCTAAGCTAATGTTCTAAAATTAGTAAAACATTTATCTAGAAGAGGCTTTGCCAACATTAGAGAAAAATGAATCAATTTTTCAAAAAAATGTTCTTAGAGACTGAGTTGAGGATTGTGATGTTGCCTTCCATGTAGCAAGTCCTGGGTTTGAGACCCAGCAGAGGCACATTATCAGAATAGTATAAAATGTTCCCAAATATTAATTGGCAACTCCTGACCACTGTCGCAGGTCAAGGGAAGGACTTCCCCCGCCTCCGGGGTCTGTAAATCCTGACCTTGCTGGTCATTTAAAATGAATGCAGGACAATAACATAACATTGCAAGAAGGACACTGTACCTGATAGTCTGCCCGTTTTTGGAAACTGCGACTGTTCTTGTGATTGAGCACCAGTAATTGATGACAAATATATATATTTTTTTAACAGATAATACACCAACCAATTACACAATCCGAGGATGCATGACTTTCTCACAATGCAAGCTTAATATAGGGAGGCTGGTTGGGATCAAAGTAAGTTATCAAAAAAATTACGAGTGCAGAGCTCCAGAAGGACCTCTGATTAATAAAGTAAAGAAATATGGACCAACATCAAACCTCCTTCAAAATCAACGTTCTACTTTGCCGAATTGATAAAGAAGATGTGCAGATATTCATATAACAGTCTGTGCAATGTTTTCTATTTTTCACATAGAGCTAAAATCTGTTTCAAAAGTGCCGACCACAAGAGGGAGCTCAAGAGTTTCCTGTATACTGGCTTATTATTATATGCACTGGATATATAGTATACAGCAAGATGATGAGCTCCTCCTAGTGGTGACTATGAGCTTTCAAAGTTGTATCATTCATCTTCTTATTTATCGACTACTATATGTCAATGTGTCTCTCTGTAGTTAACTCTGCCCCCTAACCTCTCCATAGACTTTGAGCTGCAATCTTACATCTTAGTTTTTATACATCTATCGTTGAGTTAGCAGAGATTATAATTTACAGGTCAGTTCAGTTTAAGGGCGGGACGAGGAGCAGGATAAGAATCTGAGGAGGACAGAAAGAAGCATTTTATTTCCAGTGATATTGTTTGTAGTTTAGATTTGCATGAAGTTTGTTAGAAAGTTATTGGTGATTTTAATAAAATATTTCTAATTTAAATGTAAATATAGGACAATCATTCTCTGAGATCTTAACTTAAAACCCTTCTTCTGATTCTATTTTACACCATATAAAGCCCAATTGTAATAGGCATTAACCCCTTAAGGACGCGGCCATTTTGTAGCTTAAGGCTCAGCCCCATTTTTTGTATTCCGACTTTCGTCGCTTTATATGGTTATAACTTTTGAACTTTGTTACTTATCAAAGCGATTCTGACATAGTTTTTTCTCCACATGTTGTACTTCATTTTAGTGGTAAATTTTGGCTGATAAGTTTTGCGTTTATTTACAAAAAAAAAGAAATCATTTGCCATTTTCAAAATTCGAAATCATTGCGTTTTCAGGCAGATCGATTTACCACCTAAATAAGTTGCTGAATAACATTTCCCATATGTCAACTTTACATTTTCATCATTTTTTAAATTGATTTTGATGTCACGCAGCTTACAAATAGAATATCAATTTTCCGTATTTTCAGAATTGACTATTTTGAGGATAAATACAGTTTTGAAGGAAATTTTAAATATTTAGCATATTTAAACAACCCATTTTCAAATCTGCCCCCCTCAAACTATCAGAAACAGCTTTCAGGAAGATTGTTAACTCATTGAGATCTTCATAGTAATAAAACCAAAATGGAGGTGAAATTTAAAATGGTCAAATTGTGCCGGTTATAGGTTCATTTAGCCCTAAAATTTACACATTTCCAAAAGATAAAAAGAGAAAACTCATCTTAAAATTTGTTATGTAATTCCTCCCGAGTACAGGGACCCCCCCCCCCTTTTTGTAGGCTATAAAATTTTAAGTAAAAATCATAATTTTTGGCAGGTTTTTAATAGTTTTTTTTTTACGGTGTTCATAGTGCGGGTTCAATAATTATTTACTTTTCTTCTACGTGTTATTACGGATGTGGTGATACTATATATGTGGGGTTTGTGTTATGATTTAGACTTTTTGTGCATTTTATATCACTTTATATGTTATGAGCTTAAGGACATTTTTATTGATTTGTGATGTATTGCAGGGTGTTAGCTGTGTCAGCCTATGCACATACATAGGCTGACACTGTGGGGCAGATTTACTTACCCGGCCCAATCGCGATCCAGCGACGCGTTCTCTGTGGTGGATTCGGGTCTTCCGGCGATTCACTAAGGCAGTTCCTCCGACGTCCACCAGGTGTCGCTGGAGTACGCCGGAGTTCACGATCCTATTCCTGGTGAAGGTAAGCGCATGTTCAGTGCCACTTTTTTTTTTAAATACGGCGGTTTCTCCAAATCCGCTGGGTTTTCGTTCGGCCACGCCCCCTGATTTCCGTTGCACGCCAGCGCCGATGCTCCACAATCCAATCGCGTGCGCCAAAAAAATTGGGCAATTCAGGGAAAATCACAGCAAATCGGAAATATTCGGGTAACACATCGGGAAAACGTGAATCGGGCCCTTAGTAAATGACCCCCTGTGTCTTTAAGATGACGTCACAGATGCCATCTTACAGATACTGCCTTCAGACAGCCCTGGAGTCCTGATTGGCATTTAATGGGTTAAACACCCGCGGTCGGAGCCCACTCCGACCACGGGTGTTACACTGGGCTGTCGGCTGTAAATTACAGCCTGTAACCCGTGTATCCCGATGCCGGTTCGTCTCAGATCTCAAACTGAACCGGCATCAGCTGTGTGTCCGATATATCGGACGCAGAGCACTAAGAGGTTAACGTTTCTTCCTGGAATGTTCAGTGTCTAAATTTGCCCTTAAAAAAAAAGATCCCATATTTTTCATCTACTAAGGAAAACCCAATCAGACATCATGATCCTACATAAAACCACATTTTAAATGAAACCATGTGCCCTCGCTACCAACTTCTCACTTCTCGCAGTGGTTTCATGTATGTCATCCTTCTTCTAAAAGAGTCACAAAAGGCATCAAAAAATCCCTATCCTTTATGGTTTCTGCTCAAATAACTGACCCAGAAGGCAGATTCCTATTCCTTAAAGGTCACATTTCCCGCATCAAGGTCACAATAGTGTCCCTATATGCCCCTAATTCCCATCAAGTGGAGTGGATACTGGGCGCACTTAGAACCAGTACTGGACCGTTCCTCAAACAGGGGCAGATTTTCTCAAAAAAGAAATAAAATCTCTTCACAAAACACTCCAAATTATTTACCTTATATATTGGATCATGCACCCTTCTAATCGTCAATATACCTTTAGATCTTCTCTATCCCTCACCGTTCAGTGACAGTCAAAGAGAGTGTTAGTCAGTCAGGGCCAGTCAGAGAGAAAGAGACAGTCAATAACTGAGAGAGCCAGTAAGAGAGACACAGTCAGTCAGGGACCGTCAGAAAGAGAGACAGGAAGAAACAGACACGGTCAAAGAAGTTAGAGAGAGACAGTCACAGAGACAGTCAGTCAGAGACAATCAGAGAAAGAGACAGGAAGAAACAGACACAGTCAGAGAAGTCAGAGAGAGACAGTCACAGAGACAGTCAGTCAGAGACAGTCAGAGAGAGAGAGAGAAAGTCACTCAGGGAGAGGCAGTTAGAGAAACACAGTCAGTCAGAGACAGATATAACCCATTTTATTTTGTTATAGCTAAGAGAAGTTATTAACTACCCTGGGCAAGTACCAATTATAAATGCAATAATGTATGTGTTTGAGTAGTGCCATATATGCATCCCCAACATATCGTTTTTAGACTTTTTTACAATATTTATTGATCTTTTTGTTGTTGTTATTGTTTAGTATTTTTCATTATTCATTTATTATTGATGGGACTGTTAATGTTTTGAATGGAATTAATGGATTATAAACTACTGGTAGTTTTGCTATTGTTGGTTCAAAATAAACCATTATTATCAAAAGTCTAGAGGGTTTTATTTGGACAACCTTTGTCATTCATTTCCATAATGACTGGTAATTATTATTTCCACGAGGAAGAAGGACTTAAAGGGATTTTCCTCCCACAAAGACAATTTTCTTATATGTACTCAGGATAACAAAATATCACATTCTTTAATTCACTGTTCTTAATAAAAATACAGCATTTCACAGATATAAGTCCAACCTCTCTCCGTCAGCCATGGTGTACACAATTTCGGTTGCTCCTAGACCAGACCCTTTATCTTCTTAGTTTAGGCTCAGTTAAGACATCTTGTTCTTCTGTCTGATGCTGCACTGAGCTTCTCGCTGCCTCCAACCCCCAACATTGCATTCCAGGAGGAGCTCACACAGACACATAACATAGACTACCTGATAGCAAACAACAACACAGTAAAGCTACAAGCAGATTAGGGACAAGAGGGAGGATCAGAAGATCTGTCAGTAAGTGTTATTGGTGAGATATATCAGAGTATGTTATGGCTGTGATATTAGCCATGTGTTATATGCATCTCATGGATCTCATCATCTCTCATCTCTGTTCTGTCTCATCTCTCTTTCTATGTGTCAAATACTAATGAATGTTCAGAAGCTAAATGAAAGTGTAGATAACCCTGTACCCTTATAATCTAAGCACATTGTTAGCACACAGCATCTCATAGCACAGAGGGATCATGAAGTGTCTGATCAAAGAGTCCCCACTCACATGATTAAGAGCAAGGCCTAGTGCTGGAAAAGCATGGACTTTTACCTTGATCTCCTGTAATTTGCTTGTGGACGCCATGAATTAATCAATAGAAGAAGATGGATTGTGCCCTAATGCTGGATCCGTGAATCTTTTGTTCTGAAGTCCCCACTCATACTCTGGAATCTTACACTGACCATCACTGAGTGATAGGAGAAAAAATAGCAATAATACTGAGTAACATTGTGAAGTAAGGGGTTACATTTTTTTCTTTTTGTAAACATTACTAGGGGATTAAAATTTGAGAATTTTCTCTTATGGGCAAACCACTTTGTGGGACTAGAGTAGAGTAAGCATTGCTCCTGTCATAATCAGCAGATGCCGCGTCTAGAAGAGGTTGTACATTGGTTCTTTGGTAAGCACAGTGGTTCCTTGTATCTTGTCCCATCAGGACACTGCAGCCACCAGAACCTCTTTGAGACAAAAGTATCAACATTAACATGGAAGCAGCTCCAGTGACCGGCCTTTGAGAGAAAGCCAAAAGATGTAGGTTACCTCCGATAAGAAAGAAGGAAAAATCAACATATCATGTCATTCTAGCTCCACAGATAAATGTAATGAGAAATGTAGCCCCAAGGATCCCAGACCAAAGGAGCCAGAGTGTTGCAATATAGCAAGATCCTCCAGTCAGTGGGGGTCATTTATCATCAGGCGGCTCCTTACGACACTTCTACGTCTGTCTTTGAAGCTCAGCTGACATCAAATTCATTAAAGCGTCTTTTGTCCTTGATAAATCTGCTGGGGCAGGAGCCGTCCGTAAACTGACCCACAATACCTGTTACCTATCTAACAAGCCTTGTGAACCCTAACGGTCAGGGAATTTTGGCAGAAACCTCTATATAGGCAAGATGACAAGTCACAAAGGGACAAACAACAGAGAAGACAGACAAGCAAAGTCAGGTTCAACCTGGACAGATCCTAGATGGCAGCAAGGTACAAAGTCAAGAGGTAAGAGGTAGTCAAGGAAACACAGCAGAGGTCAGACACACAGAAAATCAATAGCAATGGCAAGAATAATGGACAGTGAACTGAAATTAGCCAGCAACATGTGAAGAGAGTAGGTGAACATATAGGGGTGAAATATACACTGAACCCAGCAGCTGACCTGGTCGACCTTCCATCACTCAATCCACAGCTGAACATAAACTGAACTGAACCTAAAATGCAACTGTTCATCGAAAGTAGCCCTGTGAGTGGTTTTTAAGCACAGAATCCTGAAGCGTGATCCTATTCAGAGGGTTCTGACTCCTTTCTTACTGGATACTGTAGCCTGTTAACATCATCCATTTGATAAAGCAATAAAGCATCTAACAACCTTGTTTGACAGGTTCTATAGTCTGTTAAAGTTTGGGGTCACATCACATGTTCCAAAAAGAATCATAATCTTTGACATTGAAGCTCCCCATATGTTTGCTTCCCTGAAGACCATTGTGGAGGAATGTTCTCACAGGAAAAACATTTAACCAATCTGTCACTCATACTTTTCCATATCTTGTATACTAGTAGTTGTAGTTGCTGGTAAGAAAAGTCTTTATTTTTCTATAAATGATGCAATATCAGTAATCAAATTATTATACATAGATCCAATGTTATTCTTCTGCTGCAATCCCTTGGTCACCCAGTAGGTTCTCCCTTATACTTCCAATGGATATGCTCTTAATTATTACCCTGCCTCGATAGTCCCTCTGTCTGAACATGTTTCTCTACAGATATTTGGTTTACGGGAGATGTGTATCAAACACAAGAAAGACCTAAAACTGGAGATGTGCAGCTAAAACATTTAAACGGGTCCTTAAAAGAGTAAGTGTGTCCAAATGAAGAGCAGTAGCTATAACAACTAGGCATTAGTTCGGGTTCGGGCAAGTTTGGGAACTTATAGGAAACAGATTTTAGAAATTTAGTGTCATAATCTAGCGTTTTTATGTTGAATTATTGCTACATGGGACATTTTGATGTCATAATAAAGTATTGTCACAGTGGAGTGTTGTGGAGTAATAAAGGGGAATGTCACAATGGGGAATTTTAACGATTGAGCGTTGTGATATGACAATGGGGCATGCTATGTAACAATATGCATTGTCATAAATGGGGGACTCTCAAAGGAGCATTGAGTTGTTACTTTTGGGCATTGTGATTTGGCTGGGTTTAGTTCTAACTAACTTTCGTGGTTTTGGTCACTTAAAGTCACTGGCTTCATGCAGGTCACCTGAAGTCACTGTCTTCCTGCAGGTCACCTGAAGTCATTGGCTTCCTGCAGGTCACCTGAAGTCATTGGCTTCCTGCAGGTCACCTGAAGTCACTGGCTTTCTGTAGGTCCAAGTAGCCCAGCTCTGCAGGTCTCACCTGAAGTCACTGCTTCCTGCAGGTCAACCTGAAGTCACTGGCTTTCTGCAGGTCCACCTAAGCCCCCAGCTTCCTGCAGGTCACCTGAAAAGTCATTGGCTTCCTACAGGTTACCTGAAGTCACTGGCTTCCTGCAGGTCACCTGAAGTCACTGGCTTTCTGTAGGTCACCGTAAGCCCCCAGCTTCCTGCAGGTCACCTGAAGTCACTGGCTTCCTGCAGGTCACCTGAAGTCACTGGCTTTCTGCAGGTCACCATAAGCCCCCAGCTTCCTGCAGGTCACCTGAAGTCATTGGCTTCCTACAGGTTACCTGAAGTCACTGGCTTCCTGCATGTCACCTGAAGTCACTGGCTTTCTGCAGGTCACCATAAGCCCCAGCTTCCTGCAGGTCCCTGAAGTCACTGGCTTCCTGCAGGTCACCTGAAGTCACTGGCTTTCTGCAGGTCACCATAAGCCCCCAGCTTCCTGCAGGTCACCTGAAGTCATTGGCTTCCTACAGGTCACCTGAAGTCACTGGCTTCCTGCAGGTCACCTGAAGTCATTGGCTTCCTGCAGGTCACCTGAAGTCATTGGCTTCCTGCAGGTCATTTGAAGTCACTGGCTTTCTGTAGGTCACCATAAGCCCCCAGCTTCCTGCAGGTCACCTGAAGTCATTGGCTTCCTACAGGTCACCTGAAGTCACTGGCTTCCTGCAGGTCACCTGAAGTCACTGGCTTCCTGCAGGTCACCATAAGCCCCCAGCTTCCTGCAGGTCACCTGAAGTCATTGATTCCTACAGGTTACCTGAGTCACTGCGCTCCTGCGTCACCTGACAGTCACTGGCTTTCTGCAGGTCACCATAAGCCCATGCTTCCTGCAGTCGAGAAGTCACTGGCTTGTGCGTCACCGTAAGCCCCAGCTTCCTCAGTCACCTGAAGTCCTGCTTCTGCAGGTCACCATAAGAGCCCCCAGCTTCCTCGCAGTGCCTGAAGTCACTGTTGTGCAGGTCACCGTAAGCCCACCTGCAGTCGTCTGCTTCGTGCAGGTCACTGAAGTCACCGGCTTCCTGAGGTCACCTGAAGTCATTGCTTCCTACAGGTCACCTGAAGACACCGGCTTCATGCAGGTCACCTTGAAGGTCACACGGCTTCCTGCGGTCACCTGAAGTCACCGGCTTCCTGGCAGGTCACCTAAGTCACCGGCTTCCTGAGTCACCTGAAGTCATTGGTTCCTACAGGTCACCGAAGTCACTGGCTTCCTGCAGGTCACCTGAAGTCACTGGCTTTCTGCCGGGTATCCATAAGCCCCCAGCTTCCTGCAGGTCACCTGAAGTCATTGGCTTCCTACAGGTCACCTGAAGTCACTGGCTTCATGCAGGTCACTTGAAGTCACTGGCTTCCTGCAGGTCACCTGAAGTCATTGGCTTCCTGCAGGTCACCTGAAGTCACTGGCTTTCTGTAGGTCACCATAAGCCCCCAGCTTCCTGCAGGTCGCCTGAAGTCACTGGCTTTGTGCAGGTCACCGTAAGCCCCCAGCTTCCTGCAGGTCACCTGAAGTCACTGGCTTCGGCAGGCCTTGAAGTCACCGGCTTCCTGCAGGTCCCTGAAGTCATTGGCTTTCTACAGTCACCTGAAGACACCGGCTCATGCAGGTCACCGAAGTCTCCGGCCTTCCTGCAGGTCACCTGAAGTCACAACTTCCTGAAGTCACTTGAATTCACAGCTTCCTGCAGGTCACCTGAAGTCACTGCCTCATTCAAAGTGATTTGGTGTATACCTGTTGGCCCCTACATGCTAAAGACACTGTACACCGCCATTATGAGTTGTCAAACACACGCCGCATCAATTTTAAATGTCTGCTGGTGTTTCGCCGGAGCATTTAAACAGTTAACACCTGCGTTTGTATTTCTTACTGGCAGTGTTGTTCAGGATTCAACAGAATTCATGTTCAGGTACGGCAATGTGAGGGCTGAACATAAGCCTCTGAGATATGTGATATATGTGATCCTCCATGCCACTTTAGGTTTTTGCGGCCCCCTGGGTTGGGCAAAATTATGGAGTTTTCTATAGGTCTATAGTAGTTACCACCATCACAATTAAATTAACAATTGTCCCCCTGAAGGAAGGTCTTTCCCCCAACTCTATTGAAACCACATTAAAGAATGAGGGTGGATACATCGGGGCTGGTTCCTATGCAACACCAGATTTTTTGAGAAAAGAGAGGAGAGGGGAAACTGACCAAAAAAACCATAAACTTGGTGATTACATTATTTTTCTGACTGGTGGGGAGATAATACAATTCACTCAATAAGTCTCCATACTTGTACATGACAGCCACATTGCTCCAAGGCTGATCAAATACTCTGAATGTAGACTAACTGACATGGAAGTCTAGCTAGGTTGTTGTTTTTGACCCAAAGCACAAACTAAAAGCAAATATATAAAACTTGTTTTCGTAGTCAACTGTTCCCATAATGAAGGTCATTTTAATTGTCATGTCATAGCAGGAATGACTTCAGGGACAACTCAAGTGTTTATCCACCCTCCTAGTATGTGTTGCGTGGTTTTTAATTCCATCTTCTTCTTCTTCTGCTTTCCAATACATCACCAGTGTTCAGGAATTGTGGGGTTAGTAAGCCCCCTGTAACCAACCACGGATGATGACACAAGCGGAAACCTGGACAGGATCTAAGTGGCACCTGTCTTCACCAGAGCACACCGCAATCAGGATGGACTTGCTTTGGTGGAGTACCACCAGTCGTTCCACAGGTGTGACTTGTCCGTGGTGGCAGATAAGGTCGAGGAACAGGAACGTAGGCAATTTCATGGTCTAGGACAGACAGAAGGTCGTGCTGGCAGCGAAGGAGCAAGTCGGGCAGATCAGGGTCATGAACAATTCGATGGTCCATGCCGATTCCAAATAACTTCAATCTTCGGGGTCACAACATGAGGTCAGAATACAGAAAAAATCACAGAGGAAGTTTTCTCGATGGCAGGGCTCCAAGATCGGCGGGGAATGCTGGAACATATGGATTAAATATAAATCTGGAAGTGGATAGTGCCTATCAGCGGTGCGCGGCCCTTTAAATCTGCAAGGCTTGCATGCACACGCCCTAGGGAACTGGGAGGCACGCGCCCAACAGCCGGGGGATGAGAGCAGGAATGCGGAGAAGTGACAGCTGGGGGTTGGGGGGGCTGCCAACGGAGAGAGGGCACAGGTATGCTTGCGATCCGAGATATGGATTGCAGGGACACTGTAACAACCAGTCATGGAAGGTACAATTTTATCTTCAGGACCTTGAATACAGACTGAAGCTCAGAGACGACTCCACCTCTGCTTGTCACGTGCGATAAAAATGTCTAGGAGAAGCATAAAAAAAATCATCGGCTCCGAGACACAAGCAAGTGCAAGGCCGTCTCTCACTTATCCATTCCATAGAAGAGCGCGACCATTGTTATCTGTCTTTCCTTCAGTGAGTTTGATGTATCTTAAAAATGCAGTAAAAAACTGATCATTTAACTAAGTGTGAAAAACTCTGATGAAAACTCTGCAACGCTCGTGTGTGAAAGGGGCTTAATTGTCACTTACCACAAGGTCAATGAGGATTTGCCTCATGCATCTGTTGGAGCTCTTTTTTCACATGTGAACATTGATTTTGCTATTAGATTGGGGTCAGAAAAACCTCATGTTCCTCTCTGCTTCTCTTAGCCTAGGAGCTAAATATTTTTTCAAATTAGTATATTTTTCTATCATTGAAAATAATTCTGTTGGAATGTGTGCTCACAGGGCATATCTACAGGCGCTAGCAGGCGTAGCAACAGTTGTTGCGAGTCTTTTCTTGTTTTTTTTTGGCCTTTTTGATTTAACTTAGAGGTTGATATTCCACCCAGTTGTGTTCTATGGGGTTTTTGCGACTAGTTATCAAAAGTCACACCAAAGTCGCACAAACGTCTTTGCACAAACCCTTCTTCAGCATTTTTCCTACACTTGGTCAATCAATATAATACCAATACAAGTATATAGGACCGAAGTTACTAAACCATACATATAACTCCAATATAGAAGACATCTATTCCCAATCTTTATTAATATATAATATGGCAAAAAGTGTAAAACATACCATAAATCCACAAAACATCACTATACATAACCAAGTAAACACAACCAGATTATACAATTTTAAATATAAATAGTCACATTACCCACCCGGGCATTGCATGGTATTAGAATTTTGAAGAACAGTAATTGACCACTACAGCACCCCCACATATGTTTTCCCATCCCTTCCTCTAAGGGTATGAGTATGGATGAGAGATCCCTAGTCTTGGCATGTGATGTCCCCTCCCTCTCCCCTGACATTTCTTACCCGAGTATCTGTCTCAGCTATGGAGGATCTACACTGTGATATACATATGTGTACAACAATTAGCATAATGGGGCTTATATACTAAGGGTCCGGCGGACGCATTTCCGTCAGACTTCCCGTCATTTTGGGATTTGCACAGCTTTGACAGGGATTTGGGTCGCACGCGATCGTATTTTGGCGGGCTGCACTGCTTTCATGCAAAAGAAATTGGGGGGCGGGCCGTGGATCGATCCGACTGATTCGGACTGAGCACAGGAATTTAGATCCAAATTGTGACACATCCAATGCACTTACATGCACCAGGAAGAAGAAGGTGAACTCCGGGGAACTGAGCGGGGAAGCGACACATGCAGGATATCGGGCAGCGATCTTAGTGCTCCCGCACAGACATTATACACGGACAATGCACTACATGCACCAGGAAGAAGATGGTGAACTCCAGGGACCTGAGCGGGAGGAGGAAGCACAACATGCAGGATATCGGGCATATTGTTAGTGACTCCTGCACAGCGTATTATACACGGACAATGCACTTACATGACCAGGAAAGAAGAAGGTGAACTCCGGGGAACTGAGCGGGGGGAAGCGACACATGCAGGATATCAGGGCGCAGGATCTTGTGATCCCCGACAGCACATTATACACGGACAATGCACTTACCTGCACCAGGAAGAAGATGGTTGAACTCCGGGGACCTGAGCGGGGAACGAACAATGCAGATATCAGGGCAGGATCTTAGTGACTCACCGCACAGCGCATTATACACGGACAATGACATACATGCACCAGGAAGAAGAAGGTGAACTCCTGGGACCTGAGCGGGGGAAGCGACACATGAGGATATCGGATGCAGGATCTTAGTGACTCCCCGCACCGCACATTATACATGGACAATGCACTTACATGCACCAGGAAAGAAAAGGTGAACTCGGGGACCTGAGCGGGAGGAAGCGACACATGCAGGATACGGACGCACGATCTTAGTGACTCCCCGCACAGCGATTATACACGGACAATGCACTTACATGCACCAGGAAGAAGAAGGTGAACTCCTGGGACCTGAGCGGGGAGGGAGGAAGGACACAGCAGGATATCGATGCAGGATCTTAGTGACCCCGCCACAGTGCATTATACACGGACAATGCACTTACATGCACCAGAAGAAGAAGGTGAACTCGGGACCTGAGCGGGGAAGCGACACATGCAGGATATCAACGCACGATCTTAGTGACTCGCCGCACACGCATATACACGGACAATGCACTTACATGCACCGGAGAAGAGGTGAACTAGGGGACCTGATTGGGGAAGCGACACAGCAGGATATGGACGCACGATCTTAGTGAATCGCCGCACAGCGCATTATACACGGACAATGCACTTACATGCACCGGGAAAGAAAGAGGTGAACTCCAGGGACCTGAGCGAGGGGAAGCGACACATGCAGCATATCGGGAGCAGGATCTTGTAGACTCGCCGCCCCAGCGCCCATTATAACGGACAATGCACTTACATGCCCGGAGAAGAAGAAGGTGAACTCGGGGACCTGAGTGGGGAAGCGACACAATGCAGGATATCGACGCACGATCTTAGTGACGCCCCGCACAGCGCATTATACACGGACAAGCCTACATGCACGGAAGAAGAAGGTGAACTCGGGGACCTGAGCGGGAAGCGACACATGCAGCATATAGGGCGCAGGATCTTAGTGACTCCTGACAGCGCATTATACAAGACAATGCACTTACATGCACGGGGAAGAAGAGGTGACTCCGGGGACCTGAGGGGAAGCGACACTGCAGGATATCGGGGCACGATCTTAGTGACTCCCGCCACAGACATTATACACGGACAATGCACTTACATGCACCAGGAGAAGAAGGTGAACTCCGGGGAACTGAGCGGGGAAGTGACAAAGCAGGTATCGGGTGCACGATCTTGTGACTCCCACACAGCGCATTATACACGGACAATGCACTTACATGCACCAGGAAGAGAAGGTGAACTCCGGGGACCTGAGCGGGGGGAAGTGCACATTGCAGGATATCGGGTGCACGATCTTAGTGACTCCCTGCACAGCGATTACAAGACACAATGCACTATATGCACCGGGAAGAAGAAGGTGAAACTTCGGGGACCGAGTGGGGAAGCGCACAGCAGGATATCGGACGCAGATATTAGTGACTCCCCGCCACAGCGCATTATACACGGACAATGCAATTACATGCACCAGAGAAGAAGAAGGTGAACTCGGGGACCTGGCGGGGAAGTGACAAGTGACAATGCAGGATATCCGGGTGGGCACGATCTTAGTGACTCCCCGCACAGGCATTATACAGGACAATGAACTTACATGCACCAGGAAAGAAGAGGTGAAAACCGGGGACCTGAGCGGAAGTGGACACATGCAGGATATCGGGTGCACGATCTTAGTGACTCCCGCACAGCGCATATACACGGACAATGCACTTACATGCACCAGGAAGAAGAAGGTGAAACTCCGGGACCTGAGCGGGGAGCGACACATGCAGGATATCGGACGCATGATCTTAGGACCCCGCAAAGCACATTATAACACGGACAATGCACTTACATGCAACCAGGAAGAAGAAGGTGAAATCCGGGGACTGAGCGGGGAGACAGACGACACAGCAGGATATCAGGTGCAGGTCTTATGACTCCCGCACAGAGCATTATACACGGACATGCACTTACATGCACCAGGAGAGAAGAAGAGGTGAACTCCGGGGACCATGACGGGGAAGCGACCACATGTAGGATATCAGGTGCAGGATCTTAGTGGACTCCCCGCACAGGGCATTATACACGGACAATGCACTTACATGCACCCGGAAGAAAAGGTGAACTCCAGGGACCTGAGCGGGGGAAGTGACAATGCAGGAGATCGGGCGCAGGATCTTAGTGACTCCCCGCCACAGAGCCATTATACACGGACAATGCACTTACATGCACGGGAAGAGAAGGTGAAAATTCGGGGACTGAGTGGGGAAGCGACACATGCAGGATATCGGACGCACGATCTTAGTGACTCGCCGGCACAGCGCATTATACACGGACAATGCACTTACATGCACCGGGAGAAGAAGGTGAACTCCGGGGACCTGAGCGGGAAGCGAACAATGCAGCATATCGGGAGAGGATCTTAGTGACTCCTGCACAGGCATATACACAGACAATGCACTTACATGCACAGGGAAGAAGAAGGTGAACTCCGGGGACCTGAGTGGGGAAGCGACACATGCAGGATATACGGGGCACGATCTTAGACTCCCCGCACAGGACATTATACACGGACATGCACTTACAGCACCCAGGAAGAAGAAGGTGAACTCCGGGGACCTAAGCGGGGAAAGTGAACATGCAGGATATCGGGTGCACGATCTAGAATGACCCCGCACAGCGCATTATACACGGACAATGCACTTACATGCACCAGGAAGAAGAAGGTGAACTCCGGGGACGAGCGGGAGGAAGCGACACATGCAGCAATCGGGAGCAGGATCTTAGTGACTCCCTGCAAAGCGCATTATCCACAGACAATGCACTTACATGCACCGGGAAGAAGAAGGTGAACTCTGGGGACCTGAGTGGGAAGCGACACATGCAGGATATCGGACGCCACGATCTTAGAGTGACTCCCCGCACAGCGCAATACAGGAAATGCACTTACATGCACCAGGAAGAAGAAGGTGAACTCCGGGGACTGAGAGGGAAGTGACACATGCAGGATATCGGGTGCACGATCTTAGTGACTCCCCGAACAGCGCATTAACAAGCGACAATGCACTTACATGCACCAGGAAGAAGAAGGTGAACTCGGGACCTGAGCGGGAAGTGACACATGCAGGATATCGGGTGCACGATCAGTGACTCCCCGCACAGCGCATTATACACGGACAATGCACTTACATGCACCAGGGAAGAAGAAGGTGAACTCCGGGGGACCTGAGCGGGGAGGGGAAGCGACACATGCAGGATTCGGACGCATGATTCTAGTGACTCCCCGCACAGCACATTTACACGGACATGCACTTACATGCACCAGGAGAAGAAGGTGAAATCCGGGGACCTGAGCGGGGAAGCGACACATGCAGGATATCAGGTGCAGGATCTTAGTGACCCGCACCGCGCATTATACACGGACAATGCACTTACATGCACCAGGAAGAAGAAGGTGGAACTCTTGGGACCTGAGCGGGGAAGGAAAGTGACACATGCAGGATATCGGGCGCAGGATACTTAGTGACTCCCCGTACAGGGCATTATAACACGGACAATGCACTTAAATGCACCAGGAGAGAGGGTACTCCGGGGACCGAGCGGGGAAGCGATACAATGCAAGATATCGGGAGCAGGATCTTAGTGACTTCCTGCACAGCACATTATCACAGACAAATGCACTTATATGTACCGGAAGAAAGAGGTGAACTCGGGGACCTGTGTGGGAACGACGACCATGCAGGATATCGGGGCACGATCGTAGTGCTCCCCGCACAGCGATTAACACGGACAAATTGCACTTACATGCACCAGGAAGACAGAAAGGTGAAACTCCGGGGGACCTGAGCGGGAGGGGGAAGCGACACATGCAGGATATCAGGCGCAGGAATTCTTAGTGACTCCCCGACACGGACCAGTATAACCACGGACAAAGCCACTACATGCACACAGGAAGAAGAAGGTGAACTCCGGGGACTGAGCAGGGAAGTGACACATGAGGATATCGGGTGCACGATCTTAGAGACTCCCGCACCAGCGGATTATACAGGACATGCACTTACATGCACCTGGAAGAAGAAGGTGAACTACGGGGACCTGAGCGGGAGAGGAAGCGACACAGTAGGATATCAGGTTGCAGATCTTAGTGGACTCCCCGCACCAGCGCATATACAACACGGACAATGCACTTAACATGCACCAGGAAGAAGAAGGGAACTCCAGGGACTAGGGCGGTGGAAGTGACACATGCAGAGGATACGGGCGCACAGGATCTTAGTGACTCCCCACAGCGCATTATACACGGACAATGCACTTACATGCACCAGGAAGAAGAAGGGTGAACTCCGGGGACCTGAGGAGGGAAGGGACAACATGCAGGATATTGAGGGGCAGGATACTTAGTACTCCCGCACAGCCACATTTACACAGGACAATTGCACTTACATGCACCAGGAAAGAAGAGGTGGAAACTCCAGGGACCTGAGCGGGGAGCGACACATGCAGGATATATGGGATGCAGGATCTTAGTGACTCCCCACACAGCGCATTATACACAGACAATGCACTTACATGCACCGGGAAGAAGAAGGTGTACTCTGGGGACCTGAGCGGGGAAGCGACACATGCAGGATATCGGGTGCAGGATCTTAGTGGCTCCCCGAACAGCACATTATACACGGACAATGCACTCACATGCATCAGGAAGAAGAAGGTAAACTCCGGGGTCCTGAGCGGGGAAGCGGCACATGCAGGATATGGGGCGCACGATCTTAGTGAACTGCGGCACAGTGCATTGTCTTCGGACAATGCACTTTCGGGAACTCTGAGGGACCAGGTAAGTAAATGTGCCCCAATATGTATATAATTGTGCACAACCTCCATTCTTTAGAGTCAGGTTTGGTCCCACTGCGAGCCCCAAAGCAGATGCTACGGCTGTTACCCCTTTAAATGCCCCTGCTCAATGGCGAATTCCTATATTTTGATAGATAGTTCATTTTGGGTTTTTATGGATACCCAATATGTTTAGGTTTTTATTCTTTATTTTAATATGTGTTCTAGGGAAAGGAGGTGACTTGAATTTTACTTGTATCCGGAGTATCATCTCCTGTAAGGGCATCGCGTACAATATTAATATGGCAGACGGAGAACTGCATAAATTATAGGTATATATATATATTTTGATATTTTAATAGCATTTTTGGGCAACCCAACATTCTTATAATTGTATTTGTTTACTCTGTTTTAGGGAAAGGGGGTGATTAGAATTTTTATTTTGTTTTATTTTTTATTTATTTAAAATATTTTTTTTACTATTAATTCAGGTTATTTTAAGTCTGATAGTCTTACAACATATACTGCAATACTGACTGGCACTCCAAGCTATTGGTACTTCTGTTCAATACTTTTAGGTGGCACGGCTGGGTTAGTCCGTGGAACCTAACACGAGTTATGCCAACACCAATCTGAGCAGTTGGAGGCAGGGGTCAGCTCTAGTATATACTGTTCTGTATGGAGAGAACTTGGCCCATGAGGTCTTTACTTACAGCTCCTACCAAGCCTCTATGTACTATACCGTTGTGGTGCCTCTATGGACTATACCATTGTGGTGCCTCTATGGACTACTATACCATGTGGTGCCTCTATGGACTCTACCGTTGGGTGCCTATATGGACTATAGCTTGTGTGGTGCCTTATGACTATACTTGTGGTGCCTCTATGGACTATAGTGCTGGTGCCTCTATGGACTATCATTGTTGGTTGCCTCTATGGACTATACCGTTGTGGTGCCTCTAGGAACTATACCATTGTGGTGGCCTCTATGGACTATACCGTTGTGGTCCTATATGGGACTTATAGTGCATGTGGTGCCTCTATGGACATATACCATTGTGGTGCCCCTATGGACATAGTTTTTGTAGGTGCCTTCTATACCATTAGGTTGGTTGGTGCTCTATGGTACTAACTCTTGTGGTGGCCTCTATGGACATGTACCATGTGGTGGCTGCCTCTATGACTATACCGTTGTGGGCCTCTAGGAAATACCGTGTGGCCTCTATGGACTATACCGTTGTGGTGCCTCTATGGACTATACCATTGTGGTGCCTCTATGGACTATACCGTTGTGGTTCCTCTATGGACTATACCGTTGTGGTGCCTCTATGTACTATACCATTGTGGTGCCTCTATGGACTATACTTTTGTGGTGCCTCTATGGACTGTACCGTTGTGGTGCCTCTATGGACTATACTTTTGTGGTGCCTCTATGGACTGGACCATTGTTGTGCCTCTATGGACTATACCATTGTGGTGCACATAGGGGTTGAATTTAAAGTCTATATTTTAAATAAATCCCATTGTTTCAGTTCCGAGTCAATGGGGCAGATTTATCAAGTGTCTGAAAGTCAGAATATTTCCAGTTGCCCATGGCAACCAATCACAGCTCCCCTTTAAGATATTCATGAGCACTGGTTAAATGAAAGCTGAGCTGTGATTGGTTGCCATGGGCAACTGGAAATATTCTGACTTTCAGACTGCTTGATAAATCTGCCCCAATGTAAAGCTATGGTGAGCCCAAATTGTTTTTAGAGTTTTACTGGCCAAAATATGAATCACCCTCCCCATGAGCAGTTTGTATTGTCAGTACATAAACAAGTAGAATTGTGCTCAGAGGCTCATCAAATAATCTCCGTGCCACCACCATCAGGCATGGAAACTCTGGACCAGTCACTTGTTGTTTTTGACCCAAAGCACAAACTAAAAACAAATATATAAAAAAAAATCCAGCTGTGTCAACAGATACCAATGTCTTCTCCTCCTGCCCATCCCCTGTCATAAATGATATATAGTTATGGAAAATCTCCACCAAGGGCTTATTAAGACCAAAAAATTCTCAGACGTACAAGATCGTCCAAGATATCCGACCACAACAGAAATGAAACCTGTGATAAATAGTTTCCTGCTGCTCCTTCCCTTCTTTCTATCCATCGGTGAGTATCTTCTCCCAAGAGTCTCATTTGTTTGCCATATCACCGAGATCATAAACAATATGCTAGAACACAAATTATTTATATATACTTTTATTTATGTAAATTCCCAATGTTTGTTGTTACTGAATTACAGCTCGAGGATTGGACTTGTCCAGTGTCCAGTTTAACTGCCATCTGTGGGATCATCTTCTACTAGGAAGCTTCAGGTCCTACTTTCAGTAGACCAAAGTCTTTATACAAACTGACTCAAAGACATGAATTTTTTTTTCAATTTCTGAAATTTTTTTTGTAAGGAGGGTGAGAGCTTAGGAGTGTAAGATGTGTTCCATTGCTGGCTTATATGTAGAAGTATTGGGGATGTGTAAGGTACCCATGGCGGTACCATGATCTATGACATTGTGGGGCAGATTTACTTACCCGGCCCATTCACGATCCAGCGGTGCGTTCTCTGTGGTGGATTCGCGTCCAGCCGGGTTTCATTAAGGTAGTTCCTCCGACGTCTACCAGGTGGCACTGCTGCGCTGAAGTTCCCCTGAATGCACTGGAATACACCGAGCCGGGCTGAGTGAAGGTAAGTGCAAGCTCCGCGACCCTTTTTTTAAAAAATGCGTCGGTTTTTCCAAATCCGTCGGGTTTTCGTTTGGCCACGCCCCCTGATTTCCTTCTTGTGCATGCCAGCGCCGATGCGCCACAATCCGATCACGTGCGCCAAAATCCCGGGGCAATTCAGGGGAAATCGGCGCAAATCGGAAATATTTGGGTAACACGTCAGGAAAACGCGAATCGGGCCCTTTGTAAATGACCCCCTGTATTTCCTTCATCAGAGAACCTAAAATTCCACTATTTTAACGTTTTCTTTTTCGGTTTTCTTGTTTTTTTGCTTATATATGTCATGTGATGTCGACTTGATGTGAAAAATGACTGTAGATGTGTTTCTACTTTCAGCTGCTAATCGCGAATGCTACATGTGTTCTGGAAGGAACAGTGTTACCTGTCAGCAAGAAATAGTGAACTGTACAAAGGGAGACAAGTGTGTGATAATCTCCGAGGAATATAAATACAGTGGGTACCAATTTCTGCACTTTTCTTACTTTCTAACATTTTTTTAAAGATAACATCAGATCAATGGTCGGTGCAATATGCAGTTCAATATCTATTGGTGTAATCATAATTATTATATCAATTATTCAAAAAATTTTCATCCATCAAATCTTATTTTGCAGATAAAACGTTCTTTTCCGTGTACAAAGGCTGCTCCAGAGGATTGCCTTGCAATCAAAGAATTCATGGAAAGGTGAACGATAACCTCACTCTTACTTACAAAATTAGGTGCTGCGATACAGACCTCTGTAACGTCCAATTCTTTGAGAGTAAGTACAACACATGAGGGGAGATGATGCGGGACATAGAGGTGTTATATACAGTCTGGTTATTCTATGAATAATAAGCCTAATGAGAAAAGTTTAAAGGGAACCTGTCAGCAGAAATTCATCTAATAAACCAGTGTCAGTATGTTGCCAAGCAGCTGAAAACCTTCCAGATGTTTCTTTCATGACCGAGGACGGTGGCATCATCCAGAAAATCAACTTTGAAGTGAGATGCAAATAAGTTGTATAGAGTCAAGGAGGCGGAGATTTTAACACTGAAGTTAAGCTTTCTCTTCCACAGAAAGCCCCTTCATCAGGGCCGGATCATAGGGGGGCGCCCTTAAAGGGGCCCCCACCAAATGTCATGCAACCGCCCAAATCGCCCACAGTATATTTGAGTCCAGGCTACCCAGGCCATACAAAAAAACACTTGCCCCGAATACAGTTTATGGCATGCTTCGGGGGAACATTGGAAGGCGAGTACAATTTTATTATTTTACCTAGGATTGTATATAGTTATTATTAGGGGGTCTATATAGTTATAATAGGAGTCTCTATATAGTTAGTTATTATAGTGGGCTGTATATAGTTATTATAAGGGGGCTATATATAGTTATTATAGGGTGCTGTATATACAGTATTTTTTGGACTATAAGACGCACTATAAGAAGTCCCTGCGTCTTATAGAATAAAGGTCGGGAGGAACCAGCACTACCAGACCCTCCTGACCGCTGTAATGGAGATTGGGTGGTGCCCTGATATAGAGCTGCACCCGATCTCCCAGAGAGAAGCCTCTGTACAGCTCTCTCCCTCTGCCTACAGGTACAGGACCTGCGGTGATGTCAGAATCATGTGACGTATCACACGCTTCTTACATCACCACAGGTCTGATACTGCATTGCTGCGCTGGGATAGGTATGAAGAAGGGGAATGGGGGAAGTATGTGTGTGTGTGGCTGGGCTGTGTGTGTAAATGTATGTCTGTATGTGCTGTGCTTTAGTGCGACCAACAGGGATATTTTAATTGGTGTAAAATATATTTTTCCTTTTTTTGGAACCCTAAATCTGGGGTGCGTCCTATAATAAGAAGTGTCTTATAGTCCGAAAAATATGGTAGTTATTATAGGGGGCTATATATAGTTATAGGGGGACATAGAGTATATAGTTGTTAAAGGGGACTGTATATAGTTAATGCTGTGGTATTGTATATAGGTAATTTTGGGGGGCTGTATATAGTTATTGCTGGGGGACTGTATATGCTTATTCCCTGTCTGGACTACATTCAATGGGCTCCCACTAGATTTTGCCCCCAGGGGCCCCCACCAACCTTAATTTGGCCCTGCCTCTGATATCTATATCCAGAGATATCACTAACAAGACCTCCTGAAGTCTGATGCATGATGACAATCTGAGGACGAGGTGTTCAGAGCTCCTTGACTTTATACAACCTATTTACATCTCACTAAGTTCATTTTCTAGATGATACCTGGACCACTGGACCACGAAAGAAAAAAAAACTTAGTACTTGACACTAGTACTGATGGAAATAAACATTCCTACGTGCCTCGTCACAATGTAACCCTAAGATATTTTGTTATTCTATTATTCATTAGAGCCGATACCTAAAAAGCCCACGGGGTATATGTGTCCGAGTTTCCTTGCCCAGGGGATTGTAGAAAAATCTGAAACTAAAAAGAAGGTGCAATGCCCAGAAAAAACTGATGAATGCTTCTCGTATTCTGGGACAATCGAGAAACCAGGTAATTCACCCGATTGCACTTGAACATATTTCGATGCATAGACACAGAATATGTATAGTCTGATAAATGCACAAATATATAAAGCCCCTGCAGGGGACAGGAATGTGAGAGGCTTCCCCCACCTTCCATGTACGAAGTGATTGGCAGAACATTGGAGTGTAGAACATAGAGGACTCCCTTACACTTTCATTTACATTATCACATGACCACGGGGATCGGGAAGCGGTTTCTTCCTCTTCTGGGATAGGCTAGAATTACATGACTTCCTATCAAGTGAGAGGATAACTGCAAGCTCCGAAATTTGCTAAAAGCCACTGGAGTTGGGATAATATATTGATCAGTAAGAGTTTGACCACTGGGAACTAATGGATCGGGGGACCATGGTCACTTTTTGACAGATCAACCATGCATCCTGCTGCTCCATTCTAAATATATTGCATTGGACCAGTCAACTTATCTCCGACCCTCTCACACATCGGGGCACACATACTTACCTGTCCCATTGACGCAGCCGATCCGGAATGTCTGATGAGGATTCACTAAGATTGTGCGTCCAATCTCCTGCATGTGTCACTTCCAACCGCTGAGATCCGCCGGAGTTCACCTTCTTTTTCCCGGTGCATGTGAGCGCTGATCTTGCGACACAATTTAATTTTTAAATTCTGCGGTTTGTCTGAATCAATCGGGTTGTCCGACGGCATTAAAGCTAGTGCCAATGCACCACAATCCAATCGCGTGCGCCAAAAACCCGGGGCAATTCAGGGCAAAACGAAAAAATTCTGTAAACCCGACGGAAACCCGACGGTACCTTAGTAAATGTGCCCCATCATCTACAAGCACCTGGCTTGGGTATTACCAGCACTCCCATAGAGATTGGACAGAGTTGTATGATGCTTTACCAGATGCTCTGTCAATTCATAGTTTCATAGTTTATATGGTTGAAAAAAGACACATGTTCATCAAGTTTAGCCACGGAAGGAATTGGATGAGGAAGAGATTTATGGGAAAAAAAATCTATATAACATAACCGTCAATGTTATTTAGGTGTAAAAAGGTATCTAGACCCTTCTTGAAGCTCTCTGCTGTCCCTACTGTGACCAGAGCCTGAGCCAGGCTATTCCACAGATTAACAGTTCTCACAGTAAAAAAGCCCTGTCGCCTCTGTAAAGGAAATTATGTTCTTGTGATTGTTAAGGTGTTGAGAGAATTGATGACAAATCAGATTTCTTTAATAGATGGAGAGTTGTCCAATTACACAATCCGAGGATGCATGTCTCCTGCAGAGTGCAAGCTCAATATATTTAGGATGGTCGGATTGAGAGTTCACCTAAGCAAATATTATGAGTGCAGATATCCAGAAGAAGCTCTGATTGATGAAAAGAAGAAGATGGAATAAAATAATCCGTACAAAAATGATGGAGAAGATCTATAAATATCCGTTTAGCAGCCTGAATAATGTGTTTTATATGCAGCTTAAATCCCTCTAAAATTGACAACCACAAGAGGGAGCACAAGAGCTTCTTGTATAGTCACTTACTCAAATTTAAAGATAGATAGTGTGCAGTTAGCTCATGAGCTCCCCCTAGTGTAGATTATAGACAGTCAGAATTGTATCATGTAACTTCTTATAAAGCTACTAGTTGTCTTTGTGTCACTCACCTGAAGCTCACTCCGCCCCCTGATGCCTAAAATGAAATCAATGAAATTGCATCACTTGTCTTTCTGCTTCTAATCCAAAATTAATAATACGATTTTGAGATTTCCTTGCAATAAAAGGATTATTATAAGATAATTGTTTTCCTCACTTCGTGTACACAAAGATAAACTGTCAAAGTGTCAATTTTGTAGAATCAAATATCTGTAATCACATAATTAAAAGGGTTTTCCCATGAAGACAAGTTTCTTACATGTACTCAGGATAACAAAATAACGCATTCTCTAATTCACTGTTATTACCAAACATACTGGTCCTGGTGTGAAGTTGCCCCTAGACACAACCCAATAACTTCTGACTTAGGGTCAGGCCACCATCTTGGATTTGTATTTCCAGCAGGCAGATGAGATTTCTGTCTCTCTCTGCTCTGAGCCTGTAGCCACGCCCCCTACACAGAGCTCAGAGGATCTCACTGATCACTTCCTGCCAGCACATAATGAGCAGAGAGAGAGAGAGAGGCTGCAAACTACAAGCTACTAGGAGATAAGTTATCTAAGGGAAGGGGGAGACAGGCACAGATCTGTGAGATGTAGCAGAGCTCACAGTGTAACAGTGTAAAAGTCTGTCAGCCTATGTGGAGTAGGCATTATGTATGTCTGATCTGTCTCATCTCTCTCTATATGTGTGAGTGTGTTAGTACAGAAGACAGATGAAAGTACTATCCACAGTTCTGTACACCAAAGTATAAAAAAGTTATTAGCACCAGAAGATGGCAAAATGAAGAATTTTTTTTTTGTACAGGAGGTTTTAATTTTTGTAAATGTATGAAAGCATTATAAAACCTATACAAATATGGTATCTCCATGATCATACTGACCCAAAGAATAAAGTAAACATTCATTGGTCATTTTTGGTATACAGTGAAATCCGTAAAATCCAAGCCCTCAAGAAAACGGTGCAAATGTGTTTTTCCATCATTTTCACTGCTTTCAGAATTTTTTTCCCCCTCCCCAGTACATGACATAGACTATTGAATACTGTCACCATGAATTGCAATTTGTTGTGCAGAAAACAATCCCTCAGTCAGCTCTTTACATGGAAAAAAATTATAGATTTTTGAAGGTGGGGAGCGAAAAATTAAATTCCAAAAATGAAAAAACGTCCATGGCGTTAAGGGGTTAGAGTTTTAAAGGCACATGGGTAACTTATGTTGAAGAGTGGCCGACGAATTAGGGTGCGGATTGCCTGTGGTCACCTCCAATGGTCTGTGATTACTAATTGTGGTGCAATAGTAACAGCTGATGATTATTGTTGTTTTCTGATGTGCAATTCTGATGGTTATGCTAAAAACTATAGGGGTGAAGGCACTTTTAGATGTTAGCCGGACAAAAGTAGGGTAAAAATTGGTCCATAAGCAGCAGGTGCTGTGCCTACAGTAGGTCCTTCATTGGGCCATAGACTTGGTAATGACGGAGGCTCTTGAACAGTCATGGGATCATGGCAGAAATATCATCATTAATATCCAAGCAGCTATGACGACAGGTCCGTGAGACAACCACATGGTGGAAGTTTCCTCCGATAAGAAAGAGAAATCAATGTTTCCCCATTGCATCTCTATTCACCAGACCACATGATACTTGTACTACTCTGTCAGTAAGTTATAGGACATTAAAGCACTTCCAATTGAAGGCCCACGAGGACCAAAGTAACCCGGGCCCCCTGGCCACACAGTAGGTTCACCTTCCCTTCAGGAGGTCGCGTGCTGGTCTGATACCATACAGAAGAATTTTGCTCCAATGGCTGAACAATACCCTCACGCAGCCCTCCAATAGCACGGGAACTCTGGTACCGTTGAGATTATGTAATGGTTGTCTGACTAGCGGAAGTGGGCACAAACGCAAAAGCCAATAATACGTTGGGGTAAAAATGTACGGCGTCGTCTGGGGGTGCAACAAAGAGGTCCCTACGGGGGATGACCGCATGAACAGGCGCCGCGCACCTCCCCCAGGCCATAGAAAGCGACTATGTCAGTATGTGACAATCGCTCCATCATAACGTTACTGCAACAATTGGAAAAAATTCTGCGACCAAGTAGGGCAAGGAGGGGTGGGACATACGCAATATCATCCTGAGCCAGCCGCAGGAGCATGGAATCCTTGAAGTAGGATAGGCGTGAGTCTTCTTGTGGGGTAGCACTTCTATGAGCTGCATCCAAGGTGGTGGAATATCTGGTCTGGTAGGCCTCATGGTTGTGACATCAAGAATTCAAGTCCTCTTTAGTGCATGAAAAGTGTACAATAGGAAACATGCAAATTGGAACTGAATTGTACAGGTGAGGTCCCGCGTAGCGATTGGAGGACGGTCGACGCGCCTTACAATAACAGTTACCGCCGCTATTTGGAAGAAAAAAGACAGAGCCACCACTGCGCCTGTGACCTCTGGGGGTTGAAGGATGGGGGGGGGGGGGTGCTGGAGAGGGGTGGTGGGTGTGGGGGGGGGGGGGGGGGTACCCTCCTTGTATGTTCCTAAGATAGTACTCGCACCGAGCAAAAAAAAGAAGTGGAGAAGAGGTGGGAAGGATCGTCACAGGTGTAAGGTGTTGGCTGGTACTGACGCTTTATATTGGATAAATCGCATTGGTACGGCGTATACGCAGAAACAGCGCAAAAAAAATTTGGACACTGTCGCGAGAAGTGGGTGTGCTGCTGAAGAGGTGTGCAAACGATAATGGTGATTGGTCGTGGGATCTACAAATTACAAATAGCAATATGAGAATAACGTTCGACTTACCATAGCAAATTCAAACGGTGTAAAACATGAGGAAACAAGGAAAAAGGACGCGGATAACGAAGCCGCGGGGCGGGGGGTGTGGGGGGGGGGGTCGGTTGTTGAATGTGAGGCACCGGGGGCTCTTGAAAAACCTGGTATGAAGGGAAAGAAAAATATACACAAAAAAAAAAATTAGGATGTCAATTATTGTAGTCGGTAAAACAGAAATGTTTGGTTATGTCATGGCGCAGTAAAAAAAAAATAAAGGACTCTCGAGAAACGGTGCAAATTTAAGTCAATGTGGTGAAGAGGGAAGGAGAGAAAAAAGGGGGAAAATCGGGATCCTTACCTATAAGAAACAGAGTCTGGGTCCTGATCACATATTTGATATCCAGTTATTTCCTGTAGTTTTATCACTTGTTCCATGTATCCCGTATCATGTGGTTTATGTAACTGACCAGTTGATGTCATTCCCCACACCCTATTATTTATGTATGTTAGCTACACCCCTAATCGTTGTAACTTATACCCACCAATTTTTACCTGACCATATCCAGAACAGAACCAGTCATGTGCCCAATGATGGATCGTCGCTAGTCAATCCATCTGGTCCTGCTAGGGTTAACAACCAACGTCTTGATTTAGTTTAAAGTCCATCTTTAGATACGTTGTAGTCAATACATTTTTATTGGGAGGATGCGCTGAGTGTAAGGGACCTCTACCACCACTACCCAGCTCTCAAGATCTACTATAAGGTTGATCGAGGTGGTACTGGTGGTCCTTACGGGACGTGAGCGAAGCCCTTTTATGGCTAATCCATCACTGTCCCCCCCGCTAATAGCGTAGCCATAACTTTATTTCCCTACATATTTAATTCTTAATTAAGCCGGCTATTCCGGGTTGGTCGCGTGGAAGTAACCCCTACACACAAAAATATACCTGCGTCATACACGATGAGAGTTCTGAGGCTTTCGGGCCTACTACATGCCGTGTCCACGTCCGGGCGACCCTGCCATCCCCTTTGCGCGCGGAATGCCTCCCCCGGGAGGACGTGGATAGAGAAGGAGACGTGAATTCCCACGCCCTCCGCCCTCCACACACATACGTAGAGATACCCTGATCTTCGAAAGACCGAGTCGCAGAAGCTCCTATGACAGCTCGCGCAGAAACAAAATTACCCGATACGAAACCCATTTAGTCACAACCGCACATCAGCCTTATTTCTGGCGCCCTGCTCGCATGAACCTCCGGCCTTCGTTTCACCGAGATCAGCCGCCATCCCGTTGGGCCGCAGTTTTCTTTAGCTGACATAGCGCATAACTCCGACTTCGTCGGACAAGGGCGCGCTCACGACTGCACCAGGGAGTGCTACACGATACAGCACGAAGTATCACAATGGTAGTGCTGTGTTAAAGCACGTACGTTGTGGGATCGTTAGGTATTATTCACGTCAAGCCTTTAGCCTATAATCTCTTTTCCCTAATCTCCCTTTCAACCACCCCCCTTTGGCGCTCTTAATTACAATTATATCCATATTTAGGGCAATAACGTTTATGCTACGCTATCTGGGAGCGTGAGGGATTAGCTCAAAAAGGGCTATCCTCACTCCCTAGCAGTCCCCTACCAGCCCAAAAATCTACCTTGTCCTCTGAAGAAGATTCCGGCACTCGGTTAATATAAAGCAATTTACGGAAATTGTATGAAAATAAGTGTCTAGAAATCCAATAATGTCAGTGTGACACGACCTATCTCAGACAAGTAAATATCAGAAGGGCTATCGAAAATTGATACGACCACCATTAGACCCAAACATGTAAATGATATCATTAAAAATAATCTGGTGCTGTAGATTGTGTCATTGTTACACAAACAACATCCCAAGGCATGAAAAAAATGAAGATCCACCATGAGACGTCCATAGGCGTAAAGAACCGGAAAGTATCTGGAGAAAATGGACAAAATGTGCTAAAGTTATAAAACATCAGCGTAGACAAACAATCTGCTGATATTTTTATAAAACAATATAAGAGGCTGCACAAAGCAGGTAAAACATCAAAAAGTTCAGAAGTGTAGTCTGGTCTAACTGTCTGAAAAAAAAAATAGTTATTAGGGATGAGTGAACCCAATTCAATTCAGTTCCGGCCAAAGTTGTCGAAGTAAAAGTCCTGTCTGGGTCAGTACCGGGGGATGATCTCAGGGGGCAAACCCCAGTGGCATCTATATTAATGTGGGGTGCAACGGTCGGTCTTTTCAGCCATGGCGCATGCATGCTGCATTTAGACTGTCGCTCCTCGACATCACAGCGCATGCACTATGGCTGATAAGAGCTGGTGTGTACTGCATTTCAATACAAATGACACTTGTGGCTATGCCTAAAGCATTTAAATTAGCATGTAATTGTATGACTGTGCGCACCTAGGCCTTCCAGTATTTACTCATTTCTGTTAAAACCTTGAGTGTTTCTCAGCTTTACAAAAACTTTCTTGGGGCTGGATTTCTCTTGCCAGGGATTATCTTTCTTGTCACTCTACGCATCTTCTGTGTTTCTAGTTCTTCCTTTTCTAGTCCTTATCTTGTAATGTTAGGCCTCACCGTCTGTCGTATAAGGAACGTGGTTTCACCTTCAGAGGTTCAATAAATATCAGTTGTTTAGTCTAGTATTCGGGGAAAGTTTGTAGGCCCATATAGCTTCTATAGGTTTGTTGACTTTCATATAAACATTTTTCCTTTGATCATCCAATTGCATTGCTCCCCTCATTGACCCTGCTCTTCATGGGCTTCTTCACTATGACATACGTGAATTCTTAATTTATATAACTGTCACGGGTGGTCTTGCGACCCTTGTTCGGTCGCGGGGCTATCTTGTCCCCCTTGTCCTCCTCCCGCGCCAGTCACTCCACTTACCAGTCGTCGCGGGCAGCGTGTACCACCGTCCTGGGGTGTGTGTGCTCTCCGCGTCACAAGATTTAAGGGCCAGTATGCCGTTAATTGGCGCTTCCCTCACCACAGAATTCTATTTACCCAGCCTCTTTCCACCCACTCTGACGGATCTTTGTGCCTGCAGAGAAAAGCTTGTTTCGACCTCTCGCCTTCCCTGGCCCACGCTTCGCCTAAGATTCTGCCACTTCGCCTTGGTCACCCCACGGACAAAGTGCATCTGTGGAAACGACCTGGGTGGGTACCACGCGCAGCAAGTCCAACCCTCTTTTGCAACGGCGTCTGGTGAAACCGGGTGCCACTAGACGCTGGTCCCAGATGTTGGCTTACGTCATCGTCCACCGGTACAGTGGGTGCCACTACCACTGATCCTGACTAATAAAAGATAAAAAGACTGTCTACATGTACCCACCAAGACAGACTGGAAGAGCTGCAGGGTATTGGAACCATATGTATGAACAACGTGCAAGCAAGAACAAGGAACATCTCAAGCCTTTGGGTCTACAGCTAGTCATTCAGTCCATTTAAAAAAAAATGGAAGCCAAGACTACACTCACAAACCACAGTCCACATGCTCCAAACAGAGAGAATATAATCACCCTCCCTACGAGTATGTCTGCTTACTTGTCATAGAACCAACATTGCTTGAGGTATCAAATATCTCCAGTGCAGATAGATTGTGGCGTGAAACCTTGGAGCGTTCACTTGTTGTCGTTAACCAAAGCACAAACTAAAAATATGGAAATTACCAACTGAGTCATGAAACCCTTACTGAAATTGATTGTCCACCTGCTATGACCTGAAAATTCCTGTTATAAATAGTTGTCTTCCTTCTTTCCTTGTTACTCTTCAGTGGTGAGTATCTTCTCAGAGTTCTAGGACTTCCAGAGGGAGTAATTTTATTTCATATATTGTAAGAAAGGGTTTATAAAACCAAAATGTTTAAAAATTGTATCTCAAAAAATGTACACAAGTCGTAGGAGAGGATTATCTTGATGTACTGTGAATCCAACCACCGGAGCCTTTACCTTCAACTTATCCGACATATGAGCAATTTGAACAATTGTCACCAAATTGTTGAGTTTTTCTTAACACTAACCCCTTTATTTTGTCCTTTTTTGTTCATTTTTTGCTCTTTTCAATTTTCATGCATAAAGCTGTATGAGGGTTCTATTTTCTGCATAACAAATTTGACTTTCAGTGACATTTTTTATTTTCATGCCGTGTACAGGAGCTGGAAAAAAATTTCCAAGTGTGGTAAAATATGTAAAAAAAAAAATGCGCATTATTTTCATTTGGGCTCAGTTTTTTTACGACTTTCACTTTGCACTCCAAATTATACATCAACTTTATTCTTTGGTTTGGATGATCACATGTAATATCAAATTTATACGGTTTATTGTGTTTTAATACATTTCAAAAATTAAAAACATTGGGGCAGATTTACTTACCGTCCTTCGCGATCAGCGTCGCTTCTTGCGTGGATTGGGTCCGAGCCGATTCACAGGATTCTCCGACTCCCAGGCGCTGCGGAATCCCGGAATCATATTCCAGTCTGGACGTGCAGCGCGAGCCCCGCATTTTAAGCGGGTTCCGAATATGCGGGGTCCGTTCGGGGGCTGAGGCACCACGTCCCCCCCGAATTTCCGTTCGCTTGCATGCCTGGTGACTCCGATGCCGCCATAATCCGATCGCGTGCCGTCCAGAAAGCCGGGCAATTCAGGGAAAATCGGCGGACAATCCGTCACAAATTCGTGTAACACGCGCTGGATCGCGAATGGTGCCGGCTATAATTGCCCCCAATGTGTATTATTTCATACTTCATTGTATGGAGCTGTGTGAGGTCAAGCTCCAAAACCTGGTGATGTCCACTGCTGTCGAGAATGGTGAATCGGATGCAGGGAGGCACAAAATTATGCATACAGACTAAACTATGAGTAGTGGGAGCTACAGCATAATAAATAGAGTGGGCTTGCTAAAGGAGGTTTTTAAGTGGTATTTCCTTAAAGGACATCTACCACCAGAACGAAAGACTGTATGCAAATGAGCTGAGGGGCTCCAGGCTCCATAGGTGTTAAAGAGCTGGGCCTCTCAGGCTCATTGTCAACAGTCTTTCACCCTGTTGGTAGTGCCCTTAAGGTTGAAAGACTCACAAATAAGGAACAGCTGAACGACAAATGCAGTGACGAGTCGGGGGAATACAACACATTGGAGGAAGGACAACATGTCGGTGATGTCCATGGACTCCAGATTTCTGATACAATGGGTTGCACGACTTCAGGTGCGTACCTGTAAAGAATTATCTCCAAAGTCTAGAAAAGTTTTTGTATTATTGAAATTGTTATTTTTCTGGATATTTTGATCCCTTGAAATTCAATTAGAAGTTCTTCTTCAGTTACCCTCAGTTTTCATTAAACATCCAATGTGAAGGCAACGAGGACCTACCCCTGGCCAAACAGTAGTTCACCTTCCCTTCAGGGAGTCTGCGATGCCTGGTCTGATAACAGAAGAATTTGGCTCCAAGGCTGAACAAATACCCTAGCACCGACAAGACAACTCTGGACCGTTATTGTTGTTTCTGACCCAAGCACAAACTAAAGCAAATATAAGAAAATTACCTGCTGGGTCACAATCCACATTCCTCATACCCCTCACCCCCCAAGCCACATAACACCTATGTAACTGAACGATCCTCCACATACCGTTCATCTCCTTAAGAAAATTTCAGAGAGTACAAGATCATCCAATATCTCCGGCCACTGCAGAGATGAAGCCTGGTATAATAAGAGTCTTCATTGTTTCCTTCCTCTTCTCCATTGGTGAGTATCTTCTGAGGTGCCTCAGTTGTAAGGACTCAGATTCAGTCCTTAGATATGAAAAAGTGTATTAGGATCAATGGGAAAGGATTACAGTAGTCCCTCACTGTAGACACACGACTTACAGACTACCTCTAGTAAAGACACGACCCCACTAGCTTCAATGTTGACCTCTGCCTGACCTCTTGAGATGATTACTATAACATGTCCCAGACTACAATGACAGCTTGTAAGGTGTCGTTGCTAATGAGCTTATGATAATACCTTGGTCCTTACAGCAACAATTGAGAAACTCCATTGTCACTGGGGCACAAAATAATTTGTCGGAGCTGAATTGAAAAATATACAGTTGCTTTCGACCTTCGACTTACATACACATTCAACTTAGAACAATTAAATACGGACCCTATCTTGTAGTAACCTTGGGGACTGCCTGTAATTATAGACATTTTAATTATTCATTATTGTATGAGAGTAAACAGATAAAAGGATTTTTTCATGCCATTGCCCTCAAATGCATGTATTCAATGTGGTAGTCGGGATCCTTGACCTATAACGAAAACAGAGTCTGGGTCCTGATCACATATTTGAGTATCAACATCTTATTTCCTGTAGTTTTATCACTTGTTCCATGTACTCCCCGTAGCATGGGGTTTTATGTAACTGACCAGTTGATGTCATTGTTCATTCCCACACTATTCATTCTATTATTATGTTAGTTAACCCCCTAATCGTTAACGTTACCTACCAACCCAACCTTGTTTACCGGACCATACCGAGAAAGAACCAGTCCAGTGCCCAATGATGATCGTCTTCTAGTCAATCCTCTGGTCCTGCTATGGGTAACAACCAAAGTCTTGATTTAGTTAAAGTCATCTTTAGATACTTGTTAGTCAAATACATTTTTATGGGAGGATGCCTGTGGATGTGAAGGGACGCTACTACCAACCACTACAGATCTATCTACTATAAAGTAGATCGAGGTGTATCAGGATGGTTGTAGGGACGGAGGATTAGCCCTTTTAGGGCTAATCCATCCACTGTCCCCCACGCTACAGCGTAGCAGTAACTTTAAATTCCCTACATATTTAATTTTTAAAGATTAAGCGGCTAATCCGGGTGGCGCTGGAGTAGCCGACACGAGGCTACAACCTTTATAGGTAGATTCGTGGTGGTAGGTGCCCTTTAATGAGAGCTTCCTGATTGACCATTCCTGCTAAATATTAAGGAGTTTTAGTCTCTGGGATGTGTTGGGACCCATGGCGGTTCCTAGATTGATGACACTGTAATTTGCTCATTTGGAAACTCATTTATTGTGTTTACTTGTATTTTCAGTTTTATTATAGCCCTGTCTGTCTCTGGCAGATCTCATTATCAATGTTCTGCTGATTTTATATGGAATATCACTGTAGATGTGTTTTAATTCCAGCTGCTGCTCTGGACTGCTACTACTGTCATGGGAGGAATAACGTTACCTGTAAGCAAGAAATAATAACCTGTATGAAGGGAGACCAATGTGTAATCATTTCAGAAGAATTTGTCTACAGTGAGTATCAATTTCTTAACATTCCTGTAAATTTTTAAAATTTTTTGAAATTGCAATGTGAATCTAAATGGTTGCTAAATCCTGCCCATAGTTGTGCCCACCAATTAGTTCCCATATGATCGTTAAGAGCTGCCCTCAGTTACAGGCCCCGTGTAATAGACAAGTCTTACCATTTTTATTTTCCAGTAGAATTTTTTTTATGCTATTTTTTTATATTATAAAAAATACGGGGGGTCATTTACTAAGGGCCCGATTCACGTTTTCCCGACGTGTTACCCAAATATTTCCGATTTGCGCCGATATTCCCTGTAATGCACCGGGATTTTGGCGCACGTGATCGGATTTTGGCGCATCGGTGCAGGCATGCACGCGACGGAAATCGGGGGGCGTGGCCGAATGAAAACCCAACGGATTCGGAAAAACTGCCGCATTTAAAAAAACGGAAGTGTCGCTGAGCTTGCACTCACCTTCATCCAGGATAGGCCGGTGTATTTGAGTGCGTTCCGATGCTCTCCAGCGCAGCAGCGCCACCTGGTGGACGTCGGAGGAACTACCTTGATAAATCCCAGCCGGACCCGAATCCACCGCAGAGAACGCGCCGCTGGATCGCGAACGGACCGGGTAAGTGAATCTGCCCCAATATCTCTACCATCCTGATAACAAAGACACACTATTTTTTGTATGATGTTAATTATTTGCTGACCATACAGTCTTGAAAAGATCCTAATCCGCAGTCAGCAGGTATATGAATCTGGAACTAATAAGGGAGCTCAGATCTAAGAGTGGAGAGTGTCAGAGGAAATAAGATAAAAGTAAGGATGAGAAGTGTAACTCTACATGTGAACAGTATTTGATATGCAGGATCATACATAGTAGCTGTGAAAGTGCTACCTTGTATTATGACAATACCTTAACGGGCACCATGCTGTGTTATTGACTAAATATACCGTCAACCTTTTGTTCACTTAGGAAATCATTTCACCTCCTTTGGTGAAACCTGAGTCCATTTAGGGTATGTCGCCATGAGACTCTCTAGCCTGCCACTGCTGCCGCTGCCTCTGCATGCCGTCCCCTATAGTCCCCAGGGTCAATTATTGGATGTTTTAGATGCTATCTAGCCTCATTCGGTCACTCTGTCATGGCCATGCTGTTGCCCATAATTTTGGCATAATGGTGCGATTAAGCAGCCTCAGAGGCATCCATGCATGCTGCCCCTGCTGTTTCCTGTCCATTTCCGTGGTGTTTCCATCCTTTTCTGAGGTTCCCAGGTGTTTGGCCAAGCTTCCCTGTGCAGAGCCTTGGTCCCCTTGAAAAATGATCGAGTCTCCCATTGACTTCAATGGGGCTCGTTATTCGAGATGAGCACTCGAGCATCGGGAAAAGTTCGTCTTGAATAACGAGTACCCGAGCATTTTAGTGCTCGCTCATCTCTATTAATTTCCACTCATAGCGTGGAGGTGTGAGATTAGTGGCTATCCCACCACTGGTCTTCCCCTGTTTGGCACCAGGGGGCTACAGGCATAACTTCCCTTGACCAGATCAAGAGACAAGGCTGCATACATTGAGGCCACACGTCTCACACAACCACTGGATGCAGTGTAGAGGTGATTATAATGGCGCATTCAAATAGCTGGGTAAGTATATGTACAGATTACAATGTTGCTAGTGAGTAGTGTGGGAGGAACCTAAACAGCCCAGAGTCACAGTTATAATAGAGAAACTATAGTATGTAACTATAGTGTTTGCTGTTTAAGATTGGTGGCAGTCCCGGAGAGATGTAGTGTTTCCTATGAAGGTATACACTATAATGTATAATATAAAGTATTACTGTATGATTAATAAAAATGCTTTTATTTTGCATGCTTGCTAAATGCTGGAACTAAGATGGTGCCTGTGGATGGACCCCCAGTATGTGTCTTATACTCGCAGCACACTGCCTGGAATAGATGGATGTCTTGTACCCAGCCAGTTCCTGGAAATTACAGAAAAGTTCTGCTACCAACGTTGAAGACCCACTGAGCATGATCGGACCTATCACAGCCATGTGGACTATGGGCATACCTCCCAACATTTGTGAAAGGGAAAGAGGGACAAAATGGCGGCACGCGTAGCATGCCGCGGCGATCCCCCTAAGCCACACCCCCAATCACTCCCTGGCCATGCCCCAAATTTTAGCCATATTATAATAATAAAAATCATCTCAATAAAAAAAAAAATAAAAAATATCCTCTTTGGAATTTGAACCCAGAACCTGCAGTGTTCATGTGCAATAATGACACAGTGCCCCAACCAACTGAGCTATAACCTTAGTGATTAACAAGGTGTAGAATTTTGGTAACTAAGAACTATGACAACTATTACACTGTGACACAGATTTAATGCTTTGGTATTTAAAGCTTTGTAATTATTGAGACTATTATTATTATTATGGAGATTATTATTATTATTGAGATGATTATTATTATTTTTACTATTATTAATAATCATCTCCATAATAATAAAAATAATAACATTTATAATAATAATAATAATAATAGTCTCAATAATTACAATAATAATCTCTGAGAAGATCCCTCTCTATATATCAGTGCATTAGTCTGTGTCACAGTGTGACATTAGCAGATAACATGTCTTAGTTACCAGAAATCCTCAGCTACCTGTGCAGAGCCTTGGTCCCCTTGAAAAATGCTCGAGTCTCCCATTGACTTCAATGGGGCTCGTTATTCGAGACGAGCACTCGAGCATCGGGAAAAGTTCGTCTCGAATAACGAGTACCCGAGCATTTTAGTGCTCGCTCATCTCTAGTGGTAAATTCTGCTCATAGTTGTGCCCACCAATTAGTTCCCATATGATCGTTTAGAGCTGCCATCAGTTACAGGCCCCGTGCAATAGACAAGTCTTACCATTTTTATTTTCCAGTAGAATTTTTTTTATGTTATTTTTTTATATTATAAAAAATACTGGGGGTCATTTACTAAGGGCCCAATTCGCGTTTTCCCGACGTGTTACCTAAATATTTCCGATTTTCCCTGTAATGCCCCTGGATTTTGGCGCACGCGATCGGATTTTGGCGCATCAACGCAGGCAAGCACGCGACGGAAATCGGGGGGCGTGACCGAATGAAAACCCAACGGATTCGGAAAAACCGCCGCATTTAAAAAACTGAAGTGTCGCGGAGCTTGCACTCACCTTCATCCAGGATAGGCCGGTGTATTTGAGTGCGTTCCGATGCTCTTCAGCGCAGCAGCGCCACCTGGTGGATGTCGGAGGAACTACCTTGATGAATCCCGGCTGGACCTGAATCCACCGCAGAGAACGCGCTGCTGGATCGAGAACGGGCCGGGTAAGTAAATCTGCCCCAATATCTCTACCATCCTGATAACAAAGGCACACTATTTTTTGTATGATGTTAATTATTTGCTGACCATGCAGTCTTGAAAAGATCCTAATCCGCAGTCAGCAGGTATATGAATCTTGAAATAATAGGGAGCTCAGATCTAAGAGTGGAGAGTGTCAGAGGAAATAAGATAAAAGTAAGGATGAGAAGTTGCGCTCGTCCAGAGACGGGGGAGAGGGAAAGATCCTTGTTGATAGCAAAGCACCCTCAGGTCTGTTCTCAGCGCAATAGGAGGAGGTGGAGGAGGATGAGGAGAAGAGGAGGAGAATGTTGGCGAGAAACAGAGGGGACCATTGCTCAGACCTTCCCTGTTCAGCGTGTTATGGGCAGAAGAAGAGGAGTTGGAGGAGTGGAGGAGGAGGAGATGGGACCGTCGCCAGTGAGGGGAGTGAATTCTTGCGAGTTGGGACTCTGGACTCATATGTCAGATTCAGTAGGCTTGCCTATCCCGGCCTCGCGTTCAAAGAATTTATTCCAGCACCGCTTACTGGGTTTCACTCTCCTGGACCACGGTACAAGCAAAATCGTTCAACTCTCATCCCTGGAGAGGAAAGGAGTGTGAGAAATGCATGAATACCAGCAGGCCTGGTGCACAAGCTGTGAAACACTATTTCCCTTGTGACAGCGCTGCAGCAGAGTGCTTAGTTCTGCGGGGGCAAGTAGCGAGGGAGGAGTAGGCGGCTGGCGTTTTGTCAGCCACTGGCAAGGGTACGCTTTACAAGGCTTTGCCAGCTTTATGTCACACCCAGCAAGACCCTGTCACCTCTCCCCAGTCTCGGCAGGTAGGGCTGATCTTTACGAAAGATGGTGAGGGAGTACGTTAGCTGACCATACCATCGTCCTAATGATCAACAGCTCCCTACAACTACTGGGTTTCAAAGCTGGAAATGGCACGAACTGGCGCTGTACGCCTTGGAGGTTCTTGCCTGCCCTGCCGTTAGCGTGTTGTCCGAGCGGGTTTTCAGTGCAGCTGGTGGCATCATCACCGATAAGCGTACACGCCGTCGACTGACAGCGCTGACAAGGCTGACGCTTTAAGATGAATAAGTTGTATTTCTCAAATTCCAATCTCCATCCAGGTGGGACAGCACCCTGAATAATTTATGCATCCCACCTCCTTTTCCTGCCCTTCTTCTCCTCTTGTACACTAAGAAGAGGAAACCGCGTATTATTTTTGACCGGGCCCACTGCTCAGCCTTATGACTTATGCATTAATTTTTTGGAGGGCCACTACCCGGTTCCTTGTTTTAAACAATTTTTGGGACTGCCACTACAGGCACTCAATCTATTCAAGATTTTTGGAGGGCCACTACTGACTCCTTGGTTTGAAAAACTTTTTTGGAATGCACATAAGGCACTCAACTCTATTCATTTTTTCGGAGGCCACCTACCTGTCTCTGGTTTGAAACTTTTTTGGACTGCACATTACAGGGCAAATCCAAATATAATTGTCTCATAGCAGCCTCCACACGTTGTCTCTTGCTACCTCCCAAAGTCGTCCATATTGCTGCCTCCTACACGCCCCTTACAACGAGGCTGTGTCCAGGCAGAATTTTGGTGTTTCATGGCTTCCACATCACACTTGTTAACTTTTGTGCCACCCTGCTGGTGTAACCACCAAATATATAATGGCAAATATTTTTTCTTTTTTTTGTCAGTTTTTACCCATATATTCGCGCATTCTTGTGCATCGTTTACATTCCCATCACCGCCATACTAACATTATAAGAAAGCTCTACACTGATTTATCACAAAAGGTCTTAGAAGTGATGTTTGGGGAGTAGCCTAGAGACAGGGGACTGGATTGGCGAAAGTCGCCTGGCGGGAGCGCCAGCTCCATTTCAAGATCCAATAAACATAGTTCTAAATGCAGCACCTTTAATCTACTAACTAGTTCCCTGCCTGCCATACTCGTCCCCTTATCAACGAGCTTGTGTCAGCAGAATTTTCAGGGGTGTTCACCGAAACTGTGGGAACGTGGCCCATCTGTCGCCGCCATGCATGGAGACTGAAGTTGCAATCATGCAGCGCAATATGAATGCCCCATATGCGCCTCTTAATCAGGAACCATTTCCATAAAAACAATTTAAAAAATAGAACCAACTATTGCTTCCATGCCTGCTGCCCCTGCTGTATTCCATGTCCATTTGCCTCCCCGACCTCCACAGCGTCCCAAGTCTCATTTTAACTCTCTAGTACCCCAGACGGCTGGGCAACGAGAGATATTGCAGACATCATCACCCTTATCAAACGAGACCTGAGTTGCAACATAGCAGCGCAATATGAAATGCCCCATACTGTCGCTCTTCATAAGAGTTGTCTCCATGGCTGCCTCCACAGTGTCCCCTTATCAAAAGAGCTGTGTCAGGCTCATTTTCGGGTTGTTTCACAGACGTTATGGAAAACTGTAACTATGTCGCCACCTAAGCTGGTGTATCGACTAAAATACCTTCAACCTTTGTTAACTTAGGAAATCATTTCACCCCATTTGGTGAAACTGGAGAGTCCATTTAGGTAGGGGTATGTCGCCATGAGAGCTCTCTAGCCTGCACTGCTGCCGCTGCCTCTGCATGCCGTCCTCTATAGTGTCAGGGCAAGTATTGGATGTTTAGACTGCTATCTAGCCTCTTCGGTCACTCTGTATGGCCATGCTGTTGCCATAAATTTGGCATATATGGTTTGCGATTCAAGCAGCCTCAGAGGCATCATGATGCTTGCCCTGCTGATTTCTGTCCATTTCAGTGGTGGGTTCTGCATCCTTGTCTGAGGTTCAGTGTGTTTGGCCAAAGCTCCCTGCATTGCAGAGCCTAGGTCCCTTTGAAAGAATGCAATCAGTCTCTCTGGACTTCAATGGGGTCGTTATCCGAGACGGCCGCTCGAGCATGGGAAAAGTGTCTCGAATAAGAGTACCGAGCATTTTAGTGCACTCCGTCACAAGTTCTCTAGGGTGAAATTCTTTACCTCATAGTTGTTGCCCACCAATTAGTTCCAGTATGATCGTTTAGAGCTGCCTCAGTACAGGCCCCGATGCAATAGACATCTTACCATTTTTATTTTGCAAGTAGAATTTTTTTATGTTATTTTTTTACTTATAAAAATACTGGGGGTATTATAAGCCCAATTCGCGTTTTCCCGACGTGATTAGCCTAAATATTTAACGATTATTCCGTTAATGCCCTGGAATAGTTTTGGCCGCACCGGCAGATGGAATTTATGGCGGAATCAACGACAGGCAAGCACGCGACGAAATTCTGGGGGGCGTGATCGAATGAAAACAACGGATCGGAAAAAAAACCGCGCATTTCAAAAACACTGATAAAAAGGGGTCGCAATTTCAATTCCTTTTTCCTCTGGCGCTTGCACTCCACCTTCACCACCGGACATATAGTGCCGAGGGCGTAATTGACCAGGAGTGAGGCTTCCGATGCTCTTACAGCGCTAACGAGCAGCGCCACCTGGTGGATGTCGGAGGAACTACCTTGATGAATCCCGGCTGGACCTGAATCCACCGCAGAGAACGCGCTGCTGGATCGAGAACGGGCCGGGTAAGTAAATCTGCCCCAATATCTCTACCATCCTGATAACAAAGGCACACTATTTTTTGTATGATGTTAATTATTTGCTGACCATGCAGTCTTGTAATGTTAAGACTCCGTAGTCAGCAGGTATATGAAACTTGAAATAATAGGGAGCTCAGATCTAAGAGTGGAGAGTGTCAGAGGAAATAAGATAAAAGTAAGGATGAGAAGTATAACTGTACATGTGAACAGTATTTGATATGCAGTGTCATACAAAGTAGCTGTGAAAGTGCTACCTTGTATTATGACAATACCTTAACGGGAACTAAAGGACCTGCAATGATGTCACTCTGGTCACATGACATGATATTTTTATGACTTCCCATTGGACTGATACATCTGACATACAAGTTTTTCTTTTTATTTGATATAAATCTGAGATTCCAGAGGAATGATGCTACGCTCTCCATTACTCACTGTATGAAGAATAAACAATGAGCTTTCATCCCTGGAGGGAAACGTCAGGTTCATCTGCATAGAATTTACCTCTGTAGATATCAGTTGAACAAGCTGGAATATGAAAACTTTCTGTTCTTTTCTTTCAAATAAGAAAAAGTTTTAACATGCAAAGAACAAAAAAAAATAAATTGGGGGATTTCTCAGAGTATCTACTGCGGTAGCCCCAAGAATCACTTAGGAGTGTATCAGAAAAAGTACAACAGTGATTATAGGATATTTTTTGCTTCTTTATTTACAACTACTTACAATAAAGGGGGTCATTTACTAAGGGCCCGATTCGCGTTTTCCCGACGTGTTACCCGAATATTTCTGATTTGCGCCGATTTTCCCTGAATTGCCCCGGGATTTTGGCGCACGAGATCGGATTGTGGCGAATCGGCGCCGGCATGCGCGCGACGGAAATCGGGGGGCGTGGCCGAACGAAAACCCGACGTATTCGGAAAAACCGCCGCATTTAAAAACGGAAAATGTGTCGCGGAGCTTGCACTTACCTTCACTCAGCCCGAGCCGGTGAACTCCAGCGCGTTCCAATGCTTTTCAGCGCAGCAGCGCCACCTGGTGGACGGCGGAGGAACTACCTTAATAAATCCCGGCCGGACCCGAATCCAGCGCAGAGAACGCGCCGCTGGATCGCGAATGGACCGGGTAAGTAAATCTGCCCCAATGTGTTTTGCAAAGACTTTTCGAGGTGTTGGATTCCTCGGCACGGGTGACCAGTCTATAAATGAAAAAGATAAGTGAGTGCATGAGAACCTGCCGAAGGTATCCTCGTGTAGATAAATATATCGAGGACTCACCTTGCAGGTTGCTTTTACGACTCAAAAATCGCAGATGGGCCAATTATGTAGATCCTTAGGCAGGGCCGGTGCTAGACAAAGGGGGGCCCTGGGCAAAACTAAAAGTGGGGCCCCAAAATAAAACTATTTTTTGATCAGTCAGTCAGTGAGAGGCTCCTTTAGTATGGTAAAACAATCTGTAATATGGGAGAATTTTATAGGAGATAGATAATAGGGAGATTGATGGGCAGCATGGTGGCTCAGTGGTCGCACTACAGCCTTGAAGCGCTGGTCAACATCTGCAAAGAGTTTGTATGTTCTCTGCGTGTTTGCGTAGGTTTCTTCCGGGTCCTCCGGTTTCCTCCCCCACTTCAAAAAATTACTGGTAGGTTGATTAGATTGTGAGCCCCATGGGGATAGGGACTAATGTGATATGAGAGATAAATACAGTAGAAGAGAAATAGAAGATTGATAGAGAAAAAGCGAGATATATAAATGGTCAGATTATAGGAGACTGATAACTAGACAGATAGATGTATAGACAGGAGATAGATGATCAGCATCTTCACCCGGAAATTCAACCAAGGGGTATTAACCCTTTCACCCCCAGGCATTTCTGGATATTTTGTCGCGTCATTGACCAGAGCAATTTTTGCCGTTTAAAAATTAACTCGATCTATACCATACTCTTTGTTTTTTTGTTCTTGTTTATATTGTACACTGTTTATTGTTTATCTTTTGATGCAACGTAAAAATTAACTCGAAATTACTGCAGAAAGAATTAAAAGTAAACCCAGCAAACCATACATTTTCTGAAAGCAGACACTTGCCCCCTTTTCAAAATTGCATTAAAGAGTTTATAGACTGCGGCGTCTTCATGCAATTTTGATACAAACTGAAACATTTTATAAAAAATACTTAAAATGTGACTTTGATGACAAAAACTGTGCTCCAAACCGAAAATATTTACCTTCACATCTCCTAAATGTAATAGATGGACGTGTGTAGAGTTCACAAATGTCCAATATTCATATGTTCACATAAATAAATCACATAATATCACTAACACTGTAATAACTAGATATCTGCTTTTCAGCTACAAATTTTAATATAGCAATAAAACAGAATAAAAAGTAAAGGCGCCATAAAACCTATAGAATAGGAAGCAGACAACCAGGCGATGCATTTGGCAATTAACATTTAAAATTTCCTCTAAAATATGTACAAATCCAGATACTTATATAAAGAAAATATACTTTCCTAAACCAGTAAGATGTGAGGAGATCATACAGACCCCACATGTGGATATTCACCAAAATATGCAGCAAAGGGAACACCAAACTATTTTTGCAGAATATTGCACTGATGTCACACAGATCTATCACTTGTTTATGCTCCATACACAATAGTAACACAAATAAATAATACATCCATAAACCAAGCTAATGAGATAATAAAAGTCACTTTTAGATGTCGTCATTGTTTTATCCACACAGTAACGCACCCCTCCGCGCTTCGGTGTAAATAATGGAGGATGATGGGAAATAAAAACTTTATTCCAGAACATGTGTGTGTTTTTGGTGTTACATATAACTTTATGGACATGTTCTGGTCGCGGTGTAGCCACATTAGGCAAAGAGGATGGAATGTTCATCGTATCAGTCAATTTTCGCCAAAAGAAAACTTATCACGAAATAAAAGGCAATAAGAGAGAAAGTGTGTTCTTAGATAGTTCTGCATAGAGAAGGGTTAAAAACATGAATATTAGTTGATATTATTCCTTATCAGAATGTAGTAACATATAAAGTGAATATTTCCATTATCTGGGAGGTGCAGCAGCCTCTGTGTGCAGCAAATTCTCCCTGCAGCCTGATGGCTAAGAATCTGGATTGGGGGGGAGGGGGGCACACTTCAGGGGGCTGTATCTCTGGCTCTGTGACACATAGAACCTCACTTCTTTTTTCCTATGAAAGAAGAGAATCTCCTCTTTTATATGAATCAAAGTGTCAGGAAATATTAACTGTTAATCGGTCGTCAGGAATGATTTTTCTATATAAAAATGGCACCTGATATTCTCACTTTAAACCTGAATATCTCTGGATCCCTGGCACCTAGAAACAAAATTCAAGTTTAATTTGAAAGAAGAGATTCTCCCCTTTCAGGGGGGCCCTGGGCAACTGCCCACTTTGCCTACCCATAGCGCCGGCCCTGTCCTTAGGGAAATGCCAGAAGTGGATCACTCCCAAGTATGGGGAAGTTAGTTATAGTATAAATGAGGAGGATAATAGAATCCGAGTGGAGTACATAGAGTGATCATCGAAGGGAAGAGTGATAGATAATGGTTCCTGCGGGCTTGGGTCTTATTGACTTTTAAGTCATGAAAAAATCCTTACAATAGCCCTGATTTGGACATAAGTCTATCACACCCTTAAAGCTTAGCTTCGGGAACTGAGGTCATATTTAACCACAGTCCAGACTGGAACCTGACCCTGCAATAATCTGGCCCTGTTGTAGACCTATTCAGCAGGTTTTAGTCCTTTTGCGTCCTAGAAATGTCACAGATAGGGTACAAGTTCCAACTCCGTGTCTTAAATGTATGTCACAGATGAGGTATGAATCCCAAATCCCAACAAGGCTTGTTTCCCCCTATTGGGCCCATCAGGGGGATCGCTGGGTTCATAAACTAAGTGCCCTTATCCCTGTAGAGGGCAACAAGGAGGTTACCAGGCAAACTGAAAGTGACTGAGGGCGTGTGTGATAAACTCCCCGTATCAATCTTGCAGACCTCGTTCTGCCCGTACGGACAATTATCTATCACTCTTCCCTTCGCTATTCACTCTATGTACTCTGCTCGGATTCTTCTATCCGCCCCATTTACACTATAACTGACTTCCCAGATGGTCGCATACTTGGGGGTGATCCACTTCTGGCATTTCCCTAATAGTTGGCCCATCTGCGATTTTTGTGTCGTACAAGCAACCTGCTAATTATCTACTTAACACGAGGATCCCTTAGGCAGGTTCTCATGCGCTCACTTCTGTTTTTCATTTATAGACTGGTCACCCGTGCCGAGGAATCCAACACCTCGAAAAGACCTTTCAACACACTTTATTGTAAAGAAAAAGTTTTAAGTCTCAAAGTGACGTTTGCCAGGGGGTCTTTTTTTTCATTACTTTTTTGACGTTGACGTTGCAGGTTAGAACTTTTAGGTGAAATCAAGGTCTTCCAGTTATAAATTGGAAGCATCTGGGACAGTGAGCAGAATATTTCCACTGAAGCGCATTAACGGAGCAGCTTCTTGGGAATTCTGGAGAGTCTGGAGACCATATTGCTAAAACTTGCTAAATGCTGAAGGAATATCTGTTAAATGATGGTATCCGCAAATAAATACAGTCGGCTGGCACCCACATACGGTAATCTGCAATCCTGTGTAACCCAGCTCTAAAAAGGGCCGACTATAGAATTGGTTTGTACTCCCATAGACTTCTTTGGAGAAACCGTACCCCAAACACTGCAAAAAATAAGACGTAATGGGGGTCATTTATTAAGGGCCCGATTCGCGTTTTCCCGACGTGTTAGCCGAATATTTCCGATTTGCGCCGATTTCCCCTGTATTGCCCCGGGATTTTGGCGCACGTGATCGGATTGTGGCGCATCGGCGCTGGCATGCACGGGACGGAAATCGGGAGCGTGGCCGAACGAAAACCCGACGGATTCGGAAAAACCGGCGCATTTTTTAAAAAAAAGGGTCGCGGAGCTTGCACTTACCTTCACTAGGAATAGGCCGGTGAACTTGAGTGCGTTCCGATGCTCTTCAGCGCAGCAGCGCCACCTGGTGGACGTCGGAGGAACTACCTTAATGAATCCCGGCCGGACCCGAATGTACCGCAGAGAACGCACCGCTGGATCGCGAATGGACCGGGTAAGTGAATCTGCCCTAATCTATTTTTTTATGTTGTGTGCTGGCGCCCAGATTGCACTGCGGTGAGAAAAAAGGTGACCAGATTTACAGCAGTATTTCCTATTAAAGTCAATGGGGCGGCTTTTAAGATGCAAAAAAAAACTTGCAGTGGACATTTAGACATCTAAGAAAACAGTTGTGTGAATATAGCCTTATGCTGCTCCCTCTCTCCTTTATATATTAATGCTTTTGTCTTGCTAATATAACATGAAAGGAAGGGCTTAGTGTGCTCAAATGGCTAATTTATTCATTCTTGTTATCTGACCTACCAGTAGTGAGGTGTCAACCCATTGGTGGTTATTTACTAAGGATCCGCGGCCGCAATTTCGTCATATTTTCCGATGTTTTAGGGTTTTGCATGACTGTGACAGGTATTTAACAGGGATTATGTCGCAGACGATCGGATTTTGGAACAGCTGCGCTGCTTTCATGCGTCGGAAATGGGGGGGGGGCGAGCCATCGGACGATCTGAATGATTCGGACTGAGCGCAGGATTTAACATTTAAATTGTGTCGCAAGATCAAGCACTTACATGCACCAGGAAGAAGAGGGTGAACTCCGGGGACCTGAGCTGGGAAGCGACACATGCAGGATATCGGGAGCTCGATCTTAGTGACTCTCCGCACAGCGCATTATACACGGACAATGCACTTACATGCACCAGGAAGAAGAAGGTGAACTCCGGGGACCTGAGCGGGGAAGTGACACATGCAGGATATCAGGCGCAGGATCTTTGAAGGGATCTGGCACAATCCCAGCATGCCTCCAGGATTGCGCACAACTATAGATGAGACTACAAAAACTCCGCATGCTACACAGAGCACAGCACACACTATATGGGCGGGACTACAACATCCCACATGCTACAAGAGCCACACAACGATAAATATGGGGGACTACAATCCCAGCATGCTACATAGAGCACACCACTATTGGAGGACTAACACTCCCAGCGATGCTACAAGAGCACACACAACTATCTGGAGGGACTACACTCCCCCATGACTCCGGGAGCACCACTATATGGAGAGGACTGAATATACCACTCCCAGGAATGCTCCAGAGTACCACCATCACATCTCTTGTGTTGGACTTAATTATTTCGAACAAACTCCAGCATGCTCCAGGACCACAACTATAATGGATGGGACCTAACACTATCCCCATGCTCACGAGCTACACGATCACTATATGGAGGGACGTACCAGCCCAGCATAGCGTCCAGGAGGTGCAAACATACTATACTGGAGACTACAACTCCCAGCATGCTCCCTGGATACCACCTATATGGGGTTGCTAGGACTGGCGTCAGTCCCTGGTCCGCGCTGTAGGGGTCTTGCTCCAAGCCTCATCCCTGTCCCGCTCGCAGGGGGGCTCAGGCCAGTGTGCCCTGCGTCCCGGCTCTGTAGGGTGCCTAGTGGCCGACACAGCCGTCACCTCCGCCATGTAAGGGGGCGCCTAAGGCCTAGGCCGGGCAGCTCTAGGTCCCGACTGGTGTAGAGGGGCTCTAGGGCCAGCGTGCGGCCCTTGTGCTCTCTACTGTAGGTTGTGGCTCTAGGGCCACTTGCCCAGCCCTGGTTCCGCTCAGTAATGGGGGCGACGGCAGGGGCCAACGTCGGCCCGGGCTGACATCGGTAGGGTGCTCTAGGGCCAGCGTCGGCCCTGGTCCGCTCTGTAGGGGGGCTCTAGGGCCAGCGTCAGCCCTGGTCCGCTCTGTAGGGGGGCTCTAGGGCCAGCGTCGGCCCTGGTCCGCTCTGTAGGGTCGGGCCACGAGGCCAGCCGTTCGGCCCTGGTCCGCTCTGTAGGGTCGCCTCTCGGCAGCCGCAGCCGTCGGCCCCTGCGTCCGCTCGTAGGGGGGCTCTGAGGGCTAGTCGTCGGCCCGGTCCGCTCTGTACGGGTGCTCTAGGGCCAGCGTCGGCCCTGGTCTGCTCTGTTGGAGGGTCCTAGGGCCGGCATCAGCCCGGTCCACTATGTAAGTGGGCTCTACGCGCGTCAGCCCCGGGCCGGGCTCTGTAAAAGGGGCTCTAGGTCCAGCCTCACCTGGTTCCTCATCTGTGGGCTCTTAGGGCCACGTCAGCCTGGGTCCGCTATTAGGGGGTTCTCTGCCCAACATCACTCTCCCGGCTGCTTCGTCGTCGAGCCCCGGACCTCGCTCTTGTAGGGGTCGATCTCCACTCAGCCCCAGTTCCTCTCATGTAGGGAGATGCCTAGTTCCCGGCTATCAAGCCGTTCGCGTCTTGTAACCGAGTGCTACGAGTTCCGGCTCAGGTGCCCACCTGCTGCCCGCTCGGTAGGGTGGTCCTTAGCCTCAGCGGCGTCAGCTACCCCTCCCAGGCATCGCTCTGATGGGTTGGTCACTAGCTCCGGCGGCAGCCCCTCACGCGCTGGAGGAAGGGTCGAGCACCGCGTCAGACCCGCGCCCGCCACTCTTGTAGGTGGGGTCTAGGCCACCGGCGTCAGCCCCCGCCCGCTCTCTCAGCGGGGGGTTTTTTCTAGCTCCGGCGTCAGCCCCGGCCCGCTCTGTAGGGGGTCTAGCACCGGCGTCAGCCCCGGCCCGCTCTGTAGGGGGTCTAGCTCCGGCGTCAGCCCGGCCCGCTCTTAGGATCTGGTCAGCTCTGGCTGTCAGCCCGGTCCTACTCTACTGGGGGTCTACTCACAGCATCAGCCCCGGCCCCGCTCTGTAGGGCGTCTGCCACTGTCGGTCAGAACCCCGGTCGCTTCTGTAGGTGAGTCTAGCGCTGGTGTCCAGCGCCGGTCCCGCTCATGTAGGGGGCTGCTCTGGGTGTCAGCCCCGGTCCGCTCTGTAGGGGGTCTAGCTCTGGTGTCAGCCCCGGTCCGCTCTGTAGGTGGTCTAGCTCTGGTGTCAGCCCCGGTCCGCTCTAATATTGGTTCTAGCTCTGGTGTCCAGCCCCGGTCCGCTCTATAGGTGTCTAGCTCGGTGTCAGCCCCAGTTCCGCTCTCATCGGCTGTCATCTATGGGGGGGGGGCTCTGGGTTCAACCCGGTCCGCTCTGTGGTGGTCGAGCTCGGTGGGCAGCTTGTCCGCTCTGTAGGTTCATACAATGAACATTTGTGCGCACTCACTTGTTTAATATGGATGATTACTGTGTACTATAATGGTTTCAAGTGTGTTGGCAGGCACAAAACTTGGGGCTTTATGACTTTCCCTTGGTATTTATGACGTTTAGTTTAGATTTTATCTATTAGATATTAACGTTAACATCTAAGTACAACCGCAGGATTTACTTGTGGTACGCTCAAATCAGCCATCGTCGGCGAAGAACACTCCCAAATAATTGTTGATGGATTGTTTTACCCTTCTGTGAGAGCTGTTCTGTGCGACCTCTTGACCCGTTGTTATTGAGGTGGGGGGGAAGCTACATCGATGGTTGTTTTCTTCCGAGAGAGGTTGCGGTGTTATTAAGCCGACTGATGGTTGTCGTGGCAAAGTTGGCAAACAATGGAAGCCGCCATGATGGCCCGGTCGCTCTTTGATAAGGTCATATAAACGGTTTGGTCGCCCCCCCTATTAATTATCTCAATCATTTTTTAGTTATCAGCTATTTCAGTGTATTTATCTCAGAACTGATTGGACCGGAATAGTTCAGAAGTGAAATGAGGTTTATTATCGTCGAAATTTGCGTATGCTTAAACTAAATTTGACAGTGGATGGTAAAAAGTCGGGGCACCGCAACAAAAGTACCGTACCATTTCGGATTCCTCCGTTTGCCTCTCGCGCTTCCTGTGTAGCTGGAAATAGGTACAATGAGCAGAGCATGCATGGAGGGTGATGTGGGCAAAATACCCCACGCGTTTCGTCGCAAACTGCGACTTCCTCAGGGGTCCCTATTGTTTTGTCGGACTTCCGTCCGCCATATATACATATGTGGTCCCCCCAGGGTGGATATCTGACCAATAGCGTACCTTAAATAGATGCCGCACCTGTGTGGTGTTAGCAACGGAGCGCACATTATCATACGTGGCATGTGTCTAGCACGCCTCTCGCGAGAGTAGTAAGCGGTCACGTGAGTAGTCACGTGACCGGCATCAAGTCGCGCGAGACTTGAAGGCCGGCGAGATGGTACAAGTGAATGACAAGTCGCGCGAGACTTGTAAGCCGGCGAGGTAGTACAAGTAAATGACAGGTCGCGCGAGACTTGTGAGCCGGCGAGGTAGCGCATGCATGCAAGTCTCTGCTGACTTAGTTCTTGTAGTCCTGTTTAGTTATGCGCTAGCGCCCGTAGTTATTTGAATCTATGGGGAAGAACAAAGGTACTACAAATTGTAAGCGGTCTCTAATACATTTGCGTTACCACCCTGTACTACAAATTGTAAGCGGTCTCTAATACATTTGCGTTACCACCCTGTCGCAGTTTGCGACGAAACACGTGGGGTATTTTGCCCACATCACCCTCCATGCATGCTCTGCTCATT
>WNYA01001145.1:0-87613 GCA_019512145.1 Engystomops pustulosus
AACCCTCTGATTGGATGAAATATTTCCTGTCAACCCTGATACTTCCACCCCAGTCAGACCTGGAGTACAAAAATCTACCACAACGCTGGAACCGGTCCAGGTTCCTGCTGGGCTGGATGAGTATCAGGGTTGACAGGAAATTTATCCCAATCAGGGGTTTGATAAGCCCCGGTGACCCCCACTTGTTCTACATCACTGGGTCCACTGATGATAAAGTAGATCCCGTGACCCCCAACTCTTCTGTCTCAGCCGCTCTTTCAGATGAGCGTGTCCACTATGTGTCCACTATCTGTCCGCAAAAAATGTGGACGCGTATTATCCGTATATAATCCGTATTGTATCCGCGTCTGTATCACATCCATATGACTTCTGTGTGTTTTCACATCCGTAAAAAAAAGAAAACTGATGGGTTTCTCTTTCTGCCTGTTCCGGTTGGTTTCCTAGCAACATTGAGTAAAACGGGCAGTCCCTGTGCCTTCATTCTTTTTGCGGATCCATTTTTAGGGTAGGATTCAAGACATCCTCTTTTAGTGTGCGTTGGCTGGTGTTTCTAATCAATAAGCAGGTGCACATTGTAAGAAATAATTTCAGACACATTTGCTGATTTAAATCTCACTCATGACGACCATGGCCATGGAAATCTGCACTGCTAGAACTTTATTTGGTTTCACAAAATATAGAAATTATGAAGAAGCAGAAGGGGGCGGAGAGAATTCCCAGCTCATGCGTCTCTGATGGAGAACTTCCTTTGCTGTTACTTATTGACGTCTGTTTGAGGTCTTGTTGAATTCTTTAGCCTTAATTGTTTCGTTATGATCACGATGTCGCGCCATCTTATAATGAAGTCTCTTTACAATGATTTTAGGAAAATAGAACAAGTAGAAATGACAGGATTTGATCTATCAGCAGGTTTACCTTAACACATTGATGTCTATGGAGGTCTGCGGTCCATACGTTGAAAACAATGCAATTTTTTCCTCACATTGTTGGAAAAAAAACAGACTTGTGAACAGTCCTATAGAAATCATGGGTCACTTTATAATCTGGAAAAAAAAGGATAGCATAATGATGTAAAAACTCAGTCTGAATGAGCCCTTAGTGCGGTGATAAAAAAAAGCTGCAATGCTAGAACTGGAGCAGATGAGTGCACACCCCTTTATTACTTATACAGATCCCCCTTAATCCTCCTCTTCAGTAATGGCCACTTATTTACTTTCCATCTTTTATAGAGTTGGTGCTGGTTGGAGTTTATGAGTGATTGTGCGGTAGTCTAACTTTCCTATAAATGTACAATGTGTGATAACTCTGATTATGACGAGCTCTATAGATATATGGCAGTATATAGAAGTTAAAGCAGGGGGTGGTATATCTATGAGAGGCAGTTGAGCCACTGCTATGGGGCCATGGGAGAGGGGGCCTGGCCCTGGTCTGTTTTCCTTACATAATGTCAGTGATTTCCCGTAGTCACCACTAGGGGAGCTACTGTATACAGCTGCCATTGAGTAATACTGTAGATGTAAATGAATCCATATACAGTGAGTGCCCTCTAGTGGGCGCCAGGCGTCTTCTGTATTATTAACTTACTAGTGAATAGGATATAGGTTTGTGCGTCTGAGTACAATTAGAGGTAAAAACAATGTTATTCCTTGTCCGATAATATCGGATATCTGTCAATCTTTGTCTGTAGAGATCATAGTGTATGTCCACCAGACTTATGCCTTATTTATCTATAGAATGGAGGACGAACGAGGAGGTGATGGAGGAGACGTTTGGTGGAGGATTTTAACAGCAGAGGGTTGGAGGAGTTGGAGGACAAGTGGTGGAGGATAGGAGGCATCAGCGAGGAGACGGAGGAGGAGGAGGCAGGAGGAGGACATAGAGGAGGGGAATATAACAACGTGTGATAGAGGAGTGGAGGAGGAGTTGAGGAGATGGGAGGAGAGGAATAAGATCGGAGAGAGATAGGAGGGAGACGGTGGGATTGGAGGCCTTTAACGAGGAGTTGGGGAGTATGGAGGAGGCGATGAGATGGCGGAGAAGGAAACATCAGGGGGAGAGTGCGGAGGTGAAGGTGGAGAAGGGAAAGATCTGGGTGAGGTGAGGATGAAGAGGAGTGAGACGAGGATGCGGAGACATTGCAGTGAGTAGATCACTGATCTTTATCATTGGGGGGGATTATCGTGATATCAATCCCAATACTCCCCGGATGTTTGTAGGATATAGTAAGAGGTCCAGCTTTAGTATATCTGATGCACTATTGTGTGGAGTAATTCTACTATAGTCCGATTAACTGACTGACCCCCTTCTTTTAGCTTAAAATTGTTTCCCTTATATCTTCCATTAATCAATTTATATCTTATCAGAATCAGAGGGGGCGTGTCTTGCTTGGCGGCGGGCCCCTACCATCTACTCCCCCTCATGCCTTATGACTCTGGTCACAGTCATGTCATGTGACCAAGGGTGATGTCATCAAAGGACCGATACCCTTTGCATTTGCAAACGTTTCCAGTATGTATCTGATGACATGAAATCACAGCAGCCTCAATGGATTTCTACTCCGTCCATCCTCCATGAAGGCTGTGATTTCATGTCATCAGATAAGTACAGTACATGACGGGTACAGTTTGCTAATGTTGGAAGGCTAAAGGACCTGAGAGATGTCACTCTGGTCATGACAAAATGTAACACAAGACAGAGCTGTCATTCAAAATAAGGGGGTGTGGTTTACTGCAGCCCAGGGGAGAAGAGTCAAAGCCAGAAGACAGAGTCAGAAAAGCTAAAAAATTGCATAGCAGAAAAACGGCTGTAATTAAATACCAGGACCTCACGGCTGTTAATTCTAGGTGATATGGGGAGGATTTGTAACCCTTTATCAGCAGGCATTGTTAGTCAGGGTAGTGGAAATTCTGGTGGACAGGTCTCCTTTAGTCCAGGGCCAATATGGCGCGCATTATAAATACTGCTATACAAGCGTTGATGAATCCCCTCATTGATGTGATTGATGGACCTGGAATAGGACAAATTTGGTCTCATCTCAGAAGAGAAAATCCACAGAATCTGGTCCTGGTACTAAAGGATGTGATTGGTTGTGTCTATGGAAATACCTGCTGTTATACATGTATCTGTCTATGAATGAGAATCTCCTGCCCTGTATATATATATATTCATGTATCTTATCACATTCCCCAAAGTCGGTGGTGGCGGTCCTGGAATCTGAGGTCCCAATACGGTAATTACATGACACATACTGGGGGGACATTTTTTTTAGGAAATTCTATTGGGATATATGAGGGCAAGGGGGGGGGGGAGTATATGAGGCTGTTTGGGGTTCATGGCTCGGGGCCACCAGAACAGTTGATTGTTTTATTTAGGATGAGCAGGATGAAGTATGTTCCAGCTTTTGTTCTGGATAACATGTAGTTCTATAACCCGGCGAGGACACAGCGACAGGGGGTCACAAAACTTCTACCTTTATCCCATTCAGTTAGAGAGGAGACTATGGACTAGATTATACTGATGTATTAATAGAGACTTCATTTATGTCCTTTGTCTTATACGGAAGAGGAAGATGAACCCGAGGAGGAGGAGGAGGCCGAGCCCAGTGACCCGTCTACCCAGTAAGTTTGGGCTATAGAGAGGGCCAGATGTTGCTTTTTGTAGCTCACATGGGGGGCACATACTTCGTGCATTGACCCATGACCCAGGACAATCTTATAGACTGGTCACTCGTCACATACAGATGATTATCTTCTTATTCTTCCTTTGGCCAAGACGCAGGTGGTGGCCCCGAAGTGTGAGCAGAGGCAGCAGGAAGAAGACGTGAGTAACAGCTGATTATCTCTCTACCTGTAGAGGACAACTAGGGGGCGCTCAAGCATAGGGGTGTGTATCACTGCTCTTATACAGTATCTGCATGAGCTCCCCCTAGTGGAGCAGATATTGTGTTTTAATGCACTGTAAGATAGTTGTCCTGGGCCTCTAAATTCCTCCTTATCTTTCTCCATGCACTGATGTTACTGATTTTATTCTCTCTCTTTCTGCAGCAGAAGAGCAGCGGAGGGCTGAGAGCTTCCAGGTAAGTACATGACTCTGTACAATCTCTTTGATGGTTGGGGGGGTCTCCATATCAGGACTCACCGGTCACTATGTCCCCACAATCCCCTGGTCGTGTCTCCTGCAGTTCTTCAGATTCTTCCTGTGCTGCTGCGGTGCCGACCCAGAGACTAGAGGGAAAGAGGACGTCCGGATCCTGAGCCCTGATCCTGTAATTTCTGGATCCATCAGTAACGGATGGAGTGAAACTGATTCATATTGATAGTGAGGGATAGACCCCCGTTCTCGGATCGGTGGGGGTCCCGAAATCAGTCAGACCCTTACTAATCATGGGGATAACAATAATAATTATTACACTGCGAGTTACATTCAGTATAGTCACTAATATGTCGCTTCTTGTCTTTAACCTATCAATGACTTTGGGTACATGCACCTATCTACATGTATATATACCGTACCTGAGATACAGGGGTGGGGGGTATCAATGACTTTGGGTACATGCACCTATCTACATGTATATATACCGTACCTGAGATACAGGGGGTGGGGGAGGGTATCAATGATTGGGTACATGCCATATCTACATGTATATATACCGTACCTGTGATACAGGGGGTGGGGGAGGGTATCAATGCTGGGTACATGCACATATCTACATGATATATACCGACCTATGATACAGGGGGCGGGGAGGGTATCAATGACTTGGGGTACATTCACATATCTACTGATATATTACCGTAACCTGTGATACAGGGGTGGGGGAGGGTATCAATGACTTGGGGTACATGCACATATCTACATGTATATATACCGTACCTGTGATCAGGGGGGGGTATATACTTGTGATGCAGGGGTGGGGGGTATGTACCTGTGATACAGGGGGTGGGGGAGGGTTCAATGACTTTGGGTAATGCACAATAACTACATGTATATATACCGTACCTGTGTACAGGGGGTGGGGAGGGGTATCATTGACTTTGGGGTACATGCACATTCTACATGTATATATACCGTACTGTGATACAGGGGGTGGGGGAGGGTTATCAATGACTTTGGGTACATGCACATATCTACTGTATATATACCAGTACCTGATGATACGGGGGCGGGGGGAGGGTATCAATGAATTTGGGTACATGCACATAACTACATGTATATATACCGTACCTGTGTCTAGGGGGTGGGGGAGGGTATCAATGACTTTGGGTTACATGACATATTACAGTATATATACCGTACCTGTGATCAGGGGGGGGTATATACTTGTGATGCAGGGGGTGGGGGGTATGTACCTGTGATACAGGGGGTGGGGGAGGGTTATCAATGACTTGGGGAACATGCACATATCTACATGTATATATACCGTGGCGATAGTGGGAATCTCAGAATGGCGATTGTCAGTCTGTTTGTACCAGTGGATATCAATCATCATTCTACTAGAACTCTTCTTCATAATGATGTTTCAGGCTGGATCCAGCAGGTCCAATGTTGAGATGTAGAAGCTCATTGACCACATCGACATTTATCCCAATGGTGGCGACTGTCAAGAACGATGTACGCACATGGTTATAATGTCAAAAAGAGCAGCAGTAAAGAAACCAAAAAAAAGAACCTGGAGACCCGGGTAACACGACTACAAAGGTATAGTACCCATGATACAGGGGGTGGGGTATGTACCGTGATATAGAGGTGGGGAGTATGTACCTGTGTACAGGGGGTGGGGGTGGTACCTTGATACAGGGGGTGGTGGGGGTATGTACCTGTGATAGAGGTGGGGGGTATGGTACGGTGATACCGGGTGGGGGTTGTACCTGTGATAACCGGGGTGTGGGGGGGTGGGGGGGTATGTACCGGTGATACCCGGCGGGGGGGGTTGACGTGTGGTGGGGGGTATTTACTGTGATACGGGGTGGGGGGGTATGTACTGTGATACACGGGGTGGGGAGTAGTACCTGTGATACGGGGTGGGGGGTATGTACCTGTGATCGGGTGGGGGGTATGTACCTGTGATACATCGGGTGGGGGGTATGTTCGTGTGAGGGGTAGACCGCTGATACCGGGGGTGGGGGGGGGGGATGTACCGGTGATACGGGGGGGGGGGCGGTTCAGGGGGGGGGGGGGGTATGTACCTGTGATACCGGGGGTGGGGGGGAGTATGTACCTGTGATACATGGGGTGGGGGGGTATGTACCTGTGATACATGGGGGGGGGGGGGTATGTACCTGTGATACAGGGGGGGGGGGGTATGTACCTGTGATACAGGGGGGGGGTATGTACTGTGATACATGGGGTGGGGGGGGGTATGTACCGTGATACATGGGGTGGGGGGGGGGTGTATGTACCTGTGTACAGGGGTGGGGGGGGGGTGGGTCATGTACCTGTGATACATGGGGGGGGGGGGGTATGTACCTGTGTACACTTGGGGGTGGGGGGGGGTATGTACTGTGATAGGGGGGTGGGGGGTAGTACCTGTATACATGGGGTGGGGGGAGTATGTACCTGTGATACATGGGGTGGGGGGGGGATGTACCTGTGATACATGGGGGGGGGGGGGGAGAACTGTGTACGGGGGTGGGGGGTATGTACCTGTGATACAGGGGTGGGGGGGGGGAGTATGTACGATGACATGGGGGTGGGTGGGTATGTACCTGTGATACATGGGGTGGGGGGGGGGGTATGTACCTGTGATACAGGGGGTGGGGGGGGGTATTGTTACAGTGATACATGGGGTGGGGGGGGATGTACCTGTGACATGGGGTGGGGGGGTATGTACTGGGGATGGGTGGGGGGGGGGGGGTATGTACCTGTGATGATACAGGGGGTGGGGGGTTGAGGGTATGTACCTGTGATACAGGGGGGGGGTCATGACTGTGATACAGGGGTGGGGGGATGACCTGTGAGATAATGGGTGGGGGGTATGTACCTGTGATAGGAGAGGGGGGGGTATGTACCTGTGATACCGGGGGGGGGGGGGAGGTACACTGTGATACACGGGGGGGGGGGGGTACGTTGATACGGGGGTGGGGGGGGGAGAGTACTTTGTACCTTGTGTGTACATGGATACAGGGGTGGGGGTATGTACCTGTGATAACAGGGGTGGGGGTTTGTACCTGTGATACAGGTGGGGGGGGGGGGTATGTACCTGTGATAAATAGGGGTGGGGGGGGGTGGGGGTATGTACCGTGATACAGGGGGTTGGGGGGGTATGGACCTGGGATACAGTGGGTGGGGGGTATGTAATGTGTGATCAGGGCGTGGGGGGGATGTACTGTGATATAGAGGTGGGGCGGTATGTATATGTGATTACAGGGGGTGGGGGGGTGTATATTACGTGAACAGGGGGGGGGGGTATGTACCCTTTTGATTACAGGGGTGGGGGAGTAGGTACCGGGATAGGGGGGGTTCCCTATGTACAGGAATATAACTACTATAATACTGCCCCCTATGTACAAGAATATAACTACTATATTACTGCCCCCTATGTACAAGAATATAACTACTATAATACTGCCTGCTATGTACAGGAATATAACTACTATAATACTGCCCCCTATGTACAAGAATATACCTACTATAATACTGTCCCCTATGTACAAGAATATAACTACTATAATACTGCCCCCTATGTACAGGAATGTAACTACTATATTACTGCCCCCTATGTACAAGAATATAACTACTATAATACTGCCCCCTATGTACAGGAATGTAACTAATATAATACTGCCCCCTATGTACAAGAATATAACTACTATAATACTGCCCCCTATGTACAGGAATATAACTACTATAATACTGCCCCCTATGTACAAGAATATAACTACTATATTACTGCCCCCTATGTACAAGAATATAACTACTATAATACTGCCTGCTATGTCATCATCTGATACTTTGCTTATATTTGCAGCTTTTGGTTAATGGTTCTTTCTGTTGTGATAAGGATTTCTATCAAATATTCAAATCTGTATGTGCGTCTGATAATGGATTTTATTCTGTTCCCGTTACACTGAGAGGTTCATTGTTTGTGCCGTGGACCAGGGATTAGGACTGATAATGTCTCTGGTTCCATAGTCCGGTGTTTGTCACTTGGTTCTCTTCTTGTAACAATGTATGTATAAACGTTCCATCAGATCTGGATCTGCATGGAGCCGTCTGTCTGCTTCATCCCACTCATTTAACAGTATCTATTTATCAGGTACTGAAACTATGCTAATTATGCTCTCACCTGTCAGGTGGGCGGACCTGGGCAGCAGCAGACAGCCTGGCTCCACCCATCTGACTGTGGCGAGTTGAAAATAATGTCATTGATTAGTCGATGAAGGCTACAGAGAAGATTTGTACTGTCCCAGAATCTATGGAGCGGCACCTATTAAGGGATACAAAGATTGGAGGTGGTAAAATAAAAAAATTGTTCTGTAGAATACTGAAAACACTGTAACTAATGGGGTTGCATACAACATAACCTTTGCCCCTTCGTTGTTGCCTGTGATGTGACTTTGATCTATTTTTTACAAAAACAAGAGAGCCATGGTTACCCTGATGACCCCTACAGGTAAGGTCAGCACCAGGTCTGCCTGTGCCCCCTCACGGTGGCGCTGGCCCTGACATCAAAGTAGTAAGTGTGGTAATAGGGCTCGATAACGGGGGTAACATTCATCTTTCGTCTGTATATAATGGGGAGCACAGCAATGGGCACCGTGTAAGGCCCACGTGACCCTTCATTCTGCATTACTGGAAACTGGATCTATTTTATTCTTCTGTGCAGAGCTGCACGGGGGCTTGTCTTCCATCGGATAAACCGTACTTCCTTATGGTACCATTTAGTATCCTATTCAGTGCTCTGGGAAGCCGGTCCAAATGATGCATCTACTTTATTTTTGGGTTAGTAGGATTATGGAGATACTAAAGAAATATCCTTTTCTAATATCTAAAATCAAATTTAAAATTTTCAAAAAAAAAAAAAGAAAAATGTAAAAATGTTGCAGCACGCCACCGGGGAGGGGTATTCAGCCCCTTTGCTCAGTGTTGAGTACTCGGCCCCCCGGTGATGAGTACTCCGTCCCTTTGCTCAGTGATGAGTAGAGGCTTTGGAGCTGGTGCAGCCCGGAGTCTTCTTGGGAAGATGCTACAAAATCCTCTCCAGTTCCCTCCGGTTGGATGGTGAACGTTGGTGGAGACATTTTCCAGTCTCTCCAGAGATGTTCCATTGGGTTTAGGTCCGGGCTCTGGCTGGGCCGGTCCGGAATGGTCACAGAGATGTTCTGAAGCCTCTGCTGTGATATTTTAGCTTGTGCTCAGGGTCATTGTCTTGTTGGAAAGTTCGGCCCAGTCTGAGGTCCAGAGCATCTGGAAGATGTTCTCATCCAGGTTCTCTCTGTACTTGGCCGCATTCATCTGTCCTTCCATGACACCCATTGGTCCTGTCCCCCCCATAGCCTGATGCTGCCCCCCATGTGTCACTGCTGGGAATGTATTTGGCAGGTGAGGAGCAGCGCCTGGTTTTCTCCACCGCTTAGAATTAACACCAAAAAGTTCACTCTTTGTCTCATCAGAGCAGAGAATCTTATTTCTCATAGTATGGATCCTCCATGTGTTTTGCACACTGTATGCGGCTTTCATATGCCTTGCACGGAGGAGAAGCTTCCTTCTGCAGACTCTGCTTAGTTTGGTTGGACAGCCAGTTCAAGGAAGAGTTGTGTTCTTCCCAAACTTCTTCCATTTAAGAATTATGGAGGCCTCTGTGCTCTTAGAAATCTTGAGTGCTGCAAAAATTCTTTTGTAACCTTGGCCAGATCTGTGCCTTGCCACAATTCTGTCTCTGAGCTCCTTGGGCAGTTCCTTAGACCTCATGATTCTCATGTGCTCCGACATGTTCTTTGAGCTCTTATATAGACAGATGTGTGCCTCTACTGATCATGTCCAGTAAGTGTAATTAAACAGCTGCACTGCAATGAAGGAGCAGAACCATCTCAAGGAGGATCAGAAGGAAATGGAGTTTCACAGCAAAGAGTCTGAATATTCTAGCCATGTGATATTTCAGTTTTTCTTGTTGAATTAATTAGCAAAATTATCTACATTTCTGTTATTTTTCTGTAAGGATGGGCGCAGATTGTACAGTAACGAGCAAAAAAAAAAGAACTTTTTTGATCTTACTAATTGGCTGAAATAAAACAAAAAGTGAAAAATTTAAAAGGGGTCTGAATACTTTCCGAATCCACTGTAATTAGTTCCTTAATTGTTTCATTATCTCAAATAGAGTAAAGAGGAAGGGAAATTATTAACCAATAAAAACAGAATGTAACAGGAGCCAATATTTACTTATTGAAATATTGGCACCAGTTTATGGTATAACATGGGGATCCTGCTACTTCCTCCTGGACCAGTGACAATAGGAGATTAGGTAAATAATGGGCTGTGGTTAGTTATTAATCTGTTATCTGTACGGAGCTCTTATATTTTTTTCTTGACCCCGAAGTATCTTGTGTATTTAGTGATATGGAAAATGCTGGTATAACCTGGGGATCTCCTGTATGTAATGATATATGTACAGCCGGTATAGCCTGGGGATCTCCTGTATATAATGATACATGTACAGCCGGTATAACCTGGGGATCTCCTGTATATAATGATATATGTACAGCCGGTATAACCTGGGGATCTCCTGTATATAATGATATATGTACAGCCGGTGTAACCTGTGGATCTCCTGTATATAATGATATATGTACAGCTGGTATAACCTGGGGATCTCCTGTATATAATGATATATGTACAGCTGGTATAACCTGGGGATCTCCTGTGTATAATGATATATGTACAGCCGGTATAACCTGGGGATCTCCTGTATATAATGATACATGTACAGCTGGTATAACCTGGGGATCTCCTGTGGTTACTGTGGGGCAAGGTTATTCTATTTCCCTTAACATGAAGCCTGATTGTAATCCATCTCCTAACAACATGATGCAGGATTAAAACCAAACCAGCATATATATTCTAGAAAGAACAGACTCCCAAGTCAGCGCTGTTTCCATGTGATTGTATCTCATCAGTACAGTGTAGGGAACTGGTTTGGCTGAGTGAGAGGCTTATGACTAGGGTCAGGAAATAAGAACCATCGACCCTCCACTAGGGGAAAATATGCAAATAAGTTTTACAGGTTGGGATAAAGAAAACCACGCCTCTTTTAGCTACCTTACAAGGCAGCTCCGTGTACAGCAAGAATGATGGAAAACTTGTTTGCATATCAATGGCTATTTTTGCTGTTCTGCCTTTCTTTAAATGACAATATCGTTGGAACAGCTTTGCCTATCAGTAGTTTTTTTAGGGTTTTTTTTATGACATATGAGACTATAGTTTCATCAAATATTTGTATTAATTACCGTTTATTTATAAAAGTAGCATTGTGAAAAAAATATAGTTTTTTTGGCATTTTTGTGATAAAAAGAAAATCTACCATGAAAATCCATCCTGATAAACCAGGGACATTACTCCTATATCCAGGCACCGGGGCTGTGGTATCTTCTTACAATTTTCTTCTTACATTTGTTATCAACTTTTAAAATTATGCAAATGAGCCAGATATGCTCCTTGGGGGTAGGGCGTTACCAGCGCCCCTGTCTGCTGAAGTTTCCGAGGCTGTTACACTGTCTCCTGCTCTCTCAGCCCTTCCCCCTGCTGTAATTTCAAACAGTGGGAGGAGGAAGGGCTGAGAGAGCAGAAGCCTCAGCACGAAGGGGCTCTGGTAAAGCCCGCCCCCGAAGCATGTCCGGATAACAAATATAAGAAGATACCACAGTCACGGTGCTTGGATCTATGAGTAATGTCCCTGGTTTATCAGGATGGATTTTGATGGTAGATTTAACACCTTGACGCTCCAGTGGCTCATTGTAATTACAGGCAGTCTCTGGGTTACGTACAATATAGGTTCTGTAGGTTTGTTCTTAAGTTGAATTTGTATGTAAGTTGGAACTGTATATTTTATCATTGTAACCTCTGCCAAAAATTTTTTGGTCTCTGTGACAATTGAATTTAAAAATGTTGGATTGTCATAAGAAACGGAATTAACAATAAAGCTTCATTACAGACACCTGTGATAACTGTTATAACATCCAGAGGTCTGTTTGTAGCTAGGGGTCATCAGTAAGTCGGGTGTTCTTAAGTAGGGGACCGCCTATAATACTGTGCAAAAATGCCATACAGTAGTATTGCAGTATATGGTAGGAACGATCAGACCATCTAGTGTTAATGTACCCCAGAAGGTCTATAAAAAAAAAAAAAAAAAAAAAAAAAAAAAAAATCACAGACACAATAGGGATCGCCGCGTACCAAATCGCCTCAATCTACTGAAATATAAAAACGGTTATTGCCGGCGGTGAACCACAAAACGGAAAATAGTGCCCAAATGATCCGAAACGTTTACACCATTTTACATCACATAAAAAAATGTCAAAAGTGACCAAGAGGTCGCACAGACCTCAAAATGGTAGCAATGAAAACGTTGTCTCATTTCGCAAGACACGACACATCACACAGCTCCGTACACCATACAAGTATGAAAAAGTTATTAGCGTCAGAAGGTGTCGAAATTTTTTTTCTCTTTTTCGTACACAATCGTTTAATTTTTGAAAATGTATCAAAACGCAATAAAACCTATATAAATTTGGTATCACTGTGATCACATCAAACCAAAGAGCAAAGCAGAGGTGTTATTGGGAGCGCACAGTGAAGGTCTTAAAAACTGAGCCCACAAGAACGTGACGCGAACGTGTTTTTTTTTACAATTTTTCCACATTTGCAATTTTTTTCCAGCTTCCCAGTACAGGCAGTCCCCGGGTTACGTACAAGATGGGGTCCATAGGCTTGTTCTTAAAGGAAGCCTACCACTTGTAGTGGCAGGTTTCTGATGGAAATACCGGGCACCAGCTCAGGGTGAGGTCAGGGTGAGCTGGTGCCGGAGCTTATTTTCGTTAGTGTTTTAAACCGCGGTATCGCGGTTTAAAACACTTTTTAAACTTTATAGCCGGCACAGGCAGGTACGCGCTCGGCGCTTACCGTGCACGCGGCTACATACCGCGGTTTAAAACACTAACGAAAATAAGCTCCGGCACCAGCTCACCCTGACCTCACCCTGAGCTGGTGCCCGGTATTTCCATCAGAAACCTGCCACTACAAGTGGTAGGTTTCCTTTACGTTGAATTTGTATGTAAGTGGAAACTGTATATTTTATAATTGTAGTTCTATACAAATTTTTTTTTTTGCCCCAGTGACAATTGGAGTTAAAATTTTTTTGCTGTAATGGGACCAAGGATTATCAATAAAGCTTCATTACAGACACTTCTCAGCTGATTATTGCCGCCTGGGACTATAGTAAATCATTCAGAGAGCTTCACCAGAGGTCAGAGGGGGTTGTCTGTAACTATGGGTTGTCTGTAAGTCGGGTGTCCTTAAGTAGGGGACCACCTGTACATGGCCTTAAATAATAAAATAATGTGACGGAGAAGTAAAATTTGTTATACACAAAATAAGCCCTCACACAGCTCTGTACACGGAAAAATAAAAAAGTTATGGATTTTTTTTGAAGGTGGAGAGCGAGAAATAAGCGAAAAAACCCTGCGTCCTTAAGGGGTTAAAGGAAATCTACCAATTAGAAAAGGATTCAGCAGATCTGAGAGTCAGTGACGTCACCCTGTTCTATGAAACACTTGCGCATGCGCAGTCAGCTCCCTCTATGCCCTCTCTCCCAAAATCCATGGGGGGAGGCGGGATAGAAGAGAGAGCCCCGTGCGGCTGGTGCTAATTTGCATGAACTCAAAAGATGATTTCTGCAGAAATGACAACAGATGGATAAGGAAGAGAAGTTTCTGCATCAGCATGCAAATATCTTAATGCTTGGTTAACGGTAAATTTCCTTTACAGTAGTAAATCAAAATATGTGAAGAATATGTACGGGGTCAATCCATCACCCTTCTCCAAGTTCTGCTACAGATGCAGAGGGTGCAAGTACTTCTACAGACTGTTCTCCATTCTGCCTTCACTTCAAATAGCTTTATCTTCTGAACTGAGGCACCGAGAAACAAAGTTCTGGTGTCATCGTAAAGAGGAGAATATTCCCTTATTGTTGCATCAGGAATGTTTTACCACTCTAAGGCTACATGCACACTGCCATTGCCTGCCACACCGTAGCACGGCGGGCACACGGCAGCGCGCGGGGAGAGTAGGAGATGAGCGCTTCTCACCCCCGCCCCTCTCCATAGGAACACGGGAAAAGATAGGACATATCCTATCTTTTCCCGGGCTACGGAACGGTACAGTGCCGCACGTCGGCCGTATATATGTCCCCATACATGGGTGTGCATGTAGCCAAAAAGTTACAGTGGGAGCAGGAAATGTATATAATAACAACATCTCTAAGTGCAACTTGCAACAGTAAATATCTGATGTCTCTGATGTGATTTTGAAATGGAAAGTCTTTAAAATGATACCAGAACTGTGTTTCTAGGTGTCATGGCTCAAAAGCTGTTTATAGTGGGCCACTGTCATGAAGTCTATACACATGCTATCTGCATGGGGGTATGAGCAATTAGGACGTCTGGCAGAAAGACTGTTGGAATTGCAGTCTCGCCTCTGACTGAACAGAACCATTTAGGGAGACTGTAAAGCAGAAATAGTGCAGGACTACCCCCTTTTAATGGTCCTGCTGACTCAGCGTAAGTAAAAGCTAGAACAAAAGAAGAAAAAGCCTAAGCCATAGATAGGCCATCCCAAAGACAGTGGCACTGGCTCTGGTGAGATAACATCAAGATTTGTGCCTCTGTGGAGTAAATTATTTTCTACTCACATCACACTGTATTCCAAACAGATATAGATGGATTATTTTCTATTCTTGAAAGGTCAGTCCTTCCTGTAAAGCACAAGGAAGCTAAACTAGAAAATATTTCTGCTGAGTAACCAGGAAAAACACTAAAAAATTCAAAGGCGACAATGGTGCGGGTGAAACATGAAGGTCATGGACTGTATCAAAACATTAAAATACAGAATATTCAGATTAATCCCTGTATTTATAGGGACTTCATAGAGGAGCGAGGGCTCACCTGCAGAGACTTAAAGGGATTGATCATCAGTTTCTCCCATACTAAGCTGCACCCAGCGTTAGGTGTTGTCCTTGGAGAGATGTGTAATCAGACTTTTGTGTATGTTAGTAGCAGCAGGGTTGTGACATAGATCCAGGATTGTAGCTGCACTTAGAGCATCGGGTGTATTACTCTGCAAGATCTCTTTATTAAACTCAGCTCAGCTGCTCCTCTCTGCTCTGAGTATGTGCAGCAGCAGGCTTCTGGTTACATATTACAGCAACGGGGAGAGGTTTGAAAATATTGTGAATGTAACGGAATAAGTTTAGTGTTAATATTACTGATTTCTGTTGCTTCTGGCAATGTACTTCTGCAAAAACATAGAAAAGTGATGGGTCTCAAAATTATAATGATATGTAAATGAGCGTTTTTGGTGTATCATGGGAGCCGACCTGACGTGCGGGACACTATAACACGCGGTTGATGCTGTGCGGATTGCAGAAAATTGGGAAAGGTCTTATCGTATTCCATATTCTTAAAACTTAGTAATCTTTCCATTATGTCTGAGCCTTAAAGGGGTTGTCCCAAGTTTTCAATGACTCTCTGGCTATATCTCTTAGAGGCTGGAAATAGTGGAGCGCTATGCTCAGCAATTTCTGACGCTCCCAGAGTATTAAATGGATCGTCAGGACACACGCTTGACCTGCTGCTCCATCAGTTGGTGAGAACGGAAGCCCCATTCTCATGATCGATGGGGGTCCCTTTCTCAGTTTGAACCCCCCTCAATCAGATTGTTAATCTCTCTCCTGTGGATGAAGGATAACAGTCATACTTCGGACAACCCCTTTTATGAAGTTATACCCTATAACACAATAGGAGATAAGTGAGGGGCCCATCTTTCACCTTATCACAAAAACGGGGTCATGTTCTCACTGATGGGTGGCCTCCTGCAGCTCCATTCAGTGCTATTGGAAATTGCTGAAAAATCTCTGATAGTGTCAGAGATACCTGAGCGCTGTGCATGGTAACCATCTTCCATTGCTTTAGTATTAGATGGAACAAAAAGACACATACTTGTTGTGGAATGGTTGGTGGTCAGGTTCTTCAAATATGTGAGTTGGGCCCTTATGATTACCATCTTATCCCCAATCCTTCCTAGTGAGTGCACCCCATTAAGGAACACTAGTAATGTAGAATCGTGACACCCCCTCCTGTGTTTAGCATTTAAATCCTAATGTACAGCTCCGGGGCCAAACTTATATAACATGAAGTTGTATTACACAGGTGAATGAGTGACTATCTCTGTGCACACACATAAAACTTGCCTAACCAGCAGTCACTGGGTGGAGAGCACCCGGGGCCATAGGGCAATCCCCGGGCCATGCTCTTGTCTCACCTGCAATATGAGTCATCTTCTGCCAACCAAAATCACTGGCAGATCAGATTCTGCTACCGGATTACACTCTTGTTATGTAGCTAAACTCGTCCTGGCAGCACTTAAAGGGGATGTATGTTTTCGTCAAGTTTTTTTTTTTTTTACAGACATACCTGGTTTCTCATAAAGCTCACCATCCACAGTATAAAGAAGGTGTAACAGGCCAGGGTGCACTAGCAGAATCAGAATCTGAATATAAAGAGGGAGTTATTATAGTATTATTATTATGCACCATGATAGCATTATTAGTAGTATTATGCAGCATTATAGAATTATTAGTAGTATTATGCAGCATTATAGTATTATTATTAATATTATGTAGCATTATAGAATTATTAGTAGTATGATACAGCATTATAGCATTATCGGTATTATACAGCATTATAGTATTATTATTAATATTATGTAGCATTATTAGTAGTATTATGTAGCATTAGTAGAATTATATAGCACTATAGTATTAGTAGCATTATATAGCACATATTAGTACCGTATTTTCCGGACTATAAGGCGCACATAAAAGCCTTGGAATTCCTTAGAAATCCAAAGTGCGCCTTATAGTCCGGTGCGCCCTATGTATGGCGCAGGGCAGCGGACCATACTTACATAGGTCCCTGTTTTGCTCAGCGCGTGCGAGGCACAGCCGCGTGGCCGGGTAGATACAAGTTACAAGCAAGGGAGGAGACCATTGATGAGGATGTATAACAGGAATACATATGTCCCGCTTACAGAGAACAGGCAGATCTCCAGCGGGAACTGCAGACCACGCGGGCACGAACCACCTTCGCCGCGTCCGGTCCTGCCAGTTTCCGCTTGAATCTGCTGTCTCCGGTAGCGGGGACCTATGTAAGTATGGTCCGCTGCCATCCTCCACCTCCCCTTCCCCGCGTTCCGCGTCGCGTCTCGGCGCCACGTCTCGTCGGGTCTCCGCTCCGCCCCCGACCCGCGCCTTATAGTCCGATGCGCCTTATATATGGAATTATTACATATATAAGGCGCCTTATATTCCCGTGCGCCTAATGGCCCGGAAAATACGGTAGTTTTATGCAGCATTATAGTATTAGTAGTATTATGTAGCATATAGTATTAGTAGTATTATGTAGCATATAGTATTAGTGGTAGTATTATTATGTAGCATAGTATTATTAGTAGTATTATACAGCATTATAGTATTAGTATTACTATATAGCATTATATAGCATATATTATCAGTATTACGCAGCAGTAAAATATGCCCCATACAGGAGTGTGTGACCAGGTTTCTCTCTCGTGTTCCCTGCAGAGTACAGACATTACCAGCACCCTCGGCTATGACACCCTCCTGCTGCACATGAATAATGGGAGAAAGAACTGCAAGGAGTTTGAAGACTTCCTAAAAGAAAGGTGTGTGATACATTCATTATATAGGAATACAGGGAACCTGTCAGCAGCTGTGACTATGCAGTACTGCAGGCAGAATTCACCAGGATGTAGGATTGTAAACCAAGTACACTGACCATTCTGGTGTGTTCCCCCTCTGGGAGGATCTGGATTTACCCAAAAAAAAAAAAAAAAATCTGCTTCTCCAAGTGCCCAGGAGGAGATGTCCATACACAGCGGTGCTCTTAGCTCTCTGTGTGACCATACCTCTGGGAATATTGGCATCAGAATTTGGCAAAATGAAACATTCCTTGTTTTTGTACAAAAGATTTACAATTTTTTAAATCCACTAAAACCTATATAAATTTGGGATCCCTGCACTGGTACCAAGCCAAAGAATAAAGGGGAGGTGTCATTTGGAGCCCACAAGAAAATGCAGAGAATATGGGGGTTTTTTTTCACCACGCTTGGAATTTTTTTCCAGCTTTCCAGAAGAACAATGTGAGAATCTATGTAATAGAATTGCACAAAAGCAATGCCAAAATATGTAGAAAGTGCATATGCATCAGGTTTAAGGCTGAAAATATCGACAGGAGAAAGTCCCGCTTATAGCCTCTTTCCTGCTGTCAGTATTTCATCAGTATTTAGAAGCCAAGTTTATCTATAAAAAAAGCTTTTCAAATTCAAATGAAAATGAGCAGAGAAGAGTCATAATTTACCTAAAATGAGTGCAAAGGCAGTAAAATGTGACTCTTCTCTGCATGACTTGAGATTTTTTTTAATAGGTCAAATGGGTGAGAGGGGGCTGCTAGTGTAGTGGGGCAAAATCAGGTGACAGGTTCCCATTATATCCAACATAGCAAAAAAAAAAGAACCAACAGGTGACACAAATGTTACAGCTCAGCCTTACCTGCAAAATCTCCATCTGCCATTAAAGGAAACCTACCATTTGATTTGATGCAGTATGAAGCAGACATACCTTGAGAATGCTGTAGCTACACTGATGCAGGATCATATCTTACGGTAATCCCTGAGTTGAGCGGTTTTGCTGAAAAAACAATTATAACATTCAGGATCTTGGGAAAGCTGGGTCAGGCTGGAGGCCTAGATAAACACATTAAACATTGTAATTATAAATTAGGTTAGTCATCAAGACATGACTAATCAACCTGAGCTGGATCACTCATAAACAGCAGCTGGGGGATGGTGCAGCAATTGATTATTCTGCCTTCAGGCACAACCCAGGGATTACATCATCCTCTCCTGCAGAGAATAACTCCCCTGCTAGGAGAAGCGCTGAAGCAGCCATAAAAGGGACAGAGCTTCGTTATCATAATGTTATATCTGTTTTATCAGCAAAACCACTCAGCTCAGGGATTAACCGAGATATGATCCTTCATCAGTACACAACATGGAATATTAAATACCACCACTAAAAAATGCAGAAAAGGAGCCCCCACACAGCTCTGTACATGGAAAAATAAAAAGTTATAGATTTTTGAAGGTGGGGAGTGAAAAATGGAAACGGTTGTTAAGGGGTTGAAGGATGCAAAAAGGTTGTCGGCCCCCCCACCTTATCAATTTCCCAACTATCTGCACCCTATTCCTCTGTGGAGCCTCTCTGATCACTGAGCCAACAAGTTATATCTATAGGCAAATCCAACCCTGATTATACATATAACAATGCAATGTTTTTCCACTGTAGGGCGTCAATAGAGGAGAAATACGGGAAGGATCTGGTTAATTTAACCAAGAAGAAACCTTGTGGTCAAACAGAGATGAAGTAAGTCTGCAGTTTCCACATCTATAACAATCTACAAATCTAAGTCTACGTTCAGGGGGTTTGTTCTTTCAAAGTGAAAATTAGTTCACTAAACAAAGAACGTTTTTTCTGAGAACCCAATACGGTGTATATATTACACAGACATCTGGGTGATCTCAGTAGGCCGCATGCAATGCTTGATGTCTACTTAGGTGGTGCTGGAGATAAATCATGTCAAGTTCTTGTATTCAGAAATGAATGTTGTTAGGACCTCAAGTTGCTGCCACGCGTCGCGTTCTTGGACCGGTTTAAAGCACGCGTTTACAGTCCATTTAAAAAAGCATGCGTTTTTGAATGTTTACCATGCGTTTGGCTGCTTTGATCCTGTTTAACTTTATTTCTAGACATGTAGGCAGCTGTGACACAGACTAAAACCAGCCAAACGCAAGGTAAGCATACAAAGACGCGTCCGTTTAAAAGCGGCCCAAGAACACTACGTGTGGCAGTGCCGTTAGGGTACACTCACACGCTGTATGCCCGCCGTGTGCTGGAGAGGAGGAGGAGGTGACCACAGCGGCGCACAACCGCACACTCGTAAAAAGATAGAGCATGCTCTATCTTTTTTCGGTGTACGGCTGGTATCGGTGCCAAATGCGTGGCACCGTACCGCCATTGCCGTCTATGGGGACGTATATGCGGCCGCACGTACGTCCCCATGAACGGCCGTGTAAATGAGCCATTAGGCCGGCGACACACGTGGCGTTTTGAACCAGTTTTTAAGCAGTCCATTAAAAAACGCATGCATTTTTTGAAAACGCATCCGTTTTTGAGCGGTTTTACCAATTAGCTTAATTAAAATGGGGCAAAAAAAAAAAGGTTTTAAAAAACGCATGCTTTTAATGGACTGCTTAAACACGGCACAAAAATGGGTTCAAAACACCACGTGTGCCGTCGGCCTTAGCGTTGGGAGCATTATTGCCCTTTCATAGTGAGAATATTGTCCAGAAGGAAGGTTATCTTGGATAGTAACCAATCTTGCCTCTCTCCTGCAGCACCCTGAAGAGAGCTCTGGACGTTTTCAAACAACGTGAGTAACTTTTTTACGGTTTTTCCTTGTAGAGGACGAGTTACTGTATACGTGCTGGATCATTTCTTTCTATGACATTATGGGGGTCAGAGTTCCTTTTTCTTAGAAAGATCTTAAGGAATGACAAAACTTGTTAGGGTTTGTTGACACAAGGCAGAAAATTCTCAGAATATTAAAGATGCATCAGCTACCATCTACACTTGTAAAATCCACATAGAAACCAACCTGTGGTGTAGATTTTCCTTGACGTTTCTGTTGTACTTTGAGCTTTTATTTCATAAATCTGCCTTGAAAATTTTCTCCAAAGAACGCAAGCTTATATAAGAACTTTTGCAATGATGTCAAATCTTTGATAAAGTCTCAGGGTGCATTCACGCGGCGGTACGCCCGTCGGGCCGGCATACTGCCGTGTGCTGGAGAGGAGGTGACTCCTCCCTCCATAGGAAACAGCGGCGCGCAGCTGCACACAAGGGAAAAGATAGAGTATGTGGAACGGTGCCATGTGCTGCCACATATACGTCCCCATAGACGGGCGTCTGACTGTACCCTCAGGCTGCATTCACACATAGCTTTTAGAAAGCTTTTGAGGAAGGGGATATTTGGCCAATTACCTACATTGACAAAAAAAAAGTTAGGGTGATGCGACACGTGGCGTTTTATGCTCCATTTTTAAGCGTGCGTTTTTAGTCCGTTTAAAAATGCGGTTTTCCTGAATTATCTTAATAAACAGGTTGTAAGCAGCCAAGCGCATGTAAACTGTTAAAAACTTGTGCGTTTCTAAAACGGACTGAAAAACACTTATAAACGGAGCAAAAACGCCATGTGTGGCATCACCCTTAAATGAATCCTACCTTCTCGGATCTACCTATTAAAGTAGATCTGGTGGCAAGTTCCTCTAATAAATGCCATTGGAGCCCTTTTTAGGGCTAATCCTTCAGTGCTTGATAAGTTTGTAAATCTTTTATTGCCCTAATATGCAAATTAGTGAGAGGCTAATGGGGCTAGGAGTAGCTGAAGCTACTCCATGCCCCAGTAGCCTCTTTCGATCCCCCTACCCAGAGATGTTCAGCGCACAGCTATTGGTCATCTGCCCTCTGCATAAACTATGTATGCAGAGACGGCAGCTGCGTGTACTCGGCTCCAAAGTCGGAGCTACTGTGCATGCGCTCTAGTTCCGGCAACCAGCACGTACAGCCGCCAGCTCAGCGTGGACGAGTGCGGGCAGCTACCAGGAAGATATAGTAGGAGGATCAGAAGAGGCTACTGAGGCATGGAGTAACCGTGCTGTCTAGCCTCAGCTCCAGATATGCCATGCCTCAGTAGCCTCTTACACTAATTTGCATATTAGGACAATAAAAGATTTACAAACATATCACCCAGTGAAAGATTAGACCTAAAAAGGGCTCCAATGGAACTTATTAGAAGAACCTGGCACCGGATCTCCCTTAATAGGTACATCCGAGATGGTAGGTTTCCTTTAACACATGCATTAACCCCTTAACAACCTGGCACTTTTTTGTTTTTTCACTCCCCACCTTCAAAAATCTATAACTTTTTTTTATTTTTCCACATAAAGAGCTCTGTGAGGGCTTGTTTTCTGCGTAACAAATTGCACTTCATAGTGATGGTATTTAATATTCCATGCCGTGTACTGGGAAGCGGGAAAAAATTTCCAAATGCGGTGAAAATGGTGAATAAACAGATCTCCGCCATTTTCTTGTGGGCTTCAATTTTTACGGCTTTGCCTGTGCACCACAAATGAAATGTCTACTTTATTGTTTGGGTCGGTATGATCACGGGGAATCCAACTTTGTATAGGTTTTATAATGTTTTTATACATCTACAAAAATTAAAACCTCCTGTACAATTTTTTTTTTTTGCCATCTTCTGGCGCTAATAACTTTTTCATACTTCGGTGTACGAAGCTGTGGGTGGTGTAATTTTTTTTGCACTGATCGTGGGTGTTACCATTGAGTCTTTGCTGCAGTATGCAGTGAAGACTTACCGGCTATCAAGAGTGCTCAGCGCTTGAGCCCTTTCCATGTCCCGGGACCTGGCATGTGCCATACTATTACGGCACACATTGGGAAGGAGTTAACATTATGTTTTGTAAATGGAAACGTAAATGAAAAAAAAAATTGTAATGGGAACAGCAACGTAATTTGGCCATACAACAGCTGAGGAGGAGAATTGCTGAACAATGGTGCACAACCTGTATGAAATGCGCAAAAATAATACATGCATTTATCCACTTTACTTTGGAAGTTACGGTAATGGAAAACTTTTTATTCCCGTTTTCCCAAGAAGTTTGGCACAGAAAACACTCAAAACTACCAAAAAAACTAAAACCTGGAGTCAAATAGATTCAGAGGTGGCAGGTTTACATTCCAGATTTTGTCCAGGACCAGCTAAGGCTGCATTCACACCCTGCTTATAATTTTGGTTAAGAAACACATTTCAAGCCAGTTGGATGAGCTTGATTCTTACAGCGTTTGTACACAAAGTTTTAATTTTTTTTTAAAAACTGTATTAACCTCTTAAAGGGGTATTCTCTCGCCTGGGCATTCACATTCAGTTTTATAAATCTGCCATATATAAACATTTCTTCAATTAGATGTTATTAAAAAAATGTTCCTGTGTGAAGATAATTTCTCATAAATGTAGTCATTTTGTCCCTTAGAAGCGAGATTGCTTCCTCGGATACGGCCACGTCTGCTAGAGGGATTGCACAAAGAAACAAATTGTTTTTGTATATGAAATGTCCGGCATTTACTACATGACCCACAGCCGTCCTGTGGTAATGATTGCTGAATCCAGGTTGTCAGACAAGACTCAATAGCTCATGTCTGGCCACCGCTGCCAGAGTGTGACGTGGTCGTAACCGAGGAAGCCATCTTGTTTCTAAGGGACAGAATGACTACATTTATGAGAAATTATCTTCACACAGGAACATTTTTTAATAACATCCATTTGAAGAAATGTTTATAAATGGAAGATTAGTGAAACTGAATGTGAATGCCCGGGCGAGAGAATACCCCTTTAAGGATGCAAGGTATTTCTGCTCATTTCTCGCTCTCCACCTTCAAAAATCCATAACTTTTTCATTTTTACGTGTACAGAGCTGTGTGAAGGCTTATTTTGTAACAAATTTTACTTTCCCGTGATGTTATTTATTATTCCATGCAGTGTTCTGGGAAGCAGGAAAAAAATTCCAAATGTGGAAAAAAAAAGGCATGTGCGTCACGTTCTTGTGGGCTCAGTTTTCACACGTCTTTCACTCTGCGCTCCAAATAACTCCTCTGCTTTATTCTTTGTTTCGGTATGATCACGGTGATAGCAAATTTATACAGGTTTTATTGCGTTTTAATACATTTTCAAAAATAGAACGAATGTGTACAAAAAAGAAAAAACATTTTTGCCATCTTCTGACGCTAATAACTTTTTCACGTTTTGGACATTTAGGTGTCATTTCCCGTTTTGGAGGCCACCGTAGGCAATAACCATTTTTTGAATATTTTATTAATTTACATTTTTTTCTTTTTTACCATTTCTTAGACCCCAGATAGTCAGATCGTTCCTACCATATATTGCAATACTAATGTATTGCAGTATATGGCATTTTTGCTTATGATTCATTACAACGAGCCACTTGCTCATGGTAACGAATCTGCAGTAACCATGCAGCTTCGGGTCTGACGAAGCTGCCCATGCGCCGCCATGCTTTCAGTGCCAGCGGGAAGAGGTTAACACTCGCAACAAATGTAAAAAAAAAAAAGGCTGTAACACACAAAGGGGTTAAGGCCCTTTATCATTTTTAAATTTCCATTTTTTCTGAAAAAAGTGTTAAGACTATATGTTCTGCACCTGTGTGGGTCACTGGGTAAAGTGAAAAGTAACATGACCAAGAAAACTTATTCTCCATCATATAACAGATACCCATCACGGAATAAAATGTCACCTTTGTCAGCCTACGGTAGAGGAGTAGTAAGCGTCACCAGGGGAAACACTCTGCATCAAGTAAGTCTACATCTCAGGGAATTAAAGAAGTCAGGAGTCACAGGTTTCCCACTGCTGCTGGAAGTCCTGCTCAGCAGATTTTGGAAGGGGTGGTCTAATCGATTGGCGCACTCTGAGATATTGGTAAAAGGATTTTTATTGATGGTCTTCAAGTCACAACGCGTTTCGTGGCACAGGGACCCCTTTATCAAGTGAAAAAGACTGATGCCACAGGAAATGGAGGAGCTCTGCCTTCAGAGATCCTCCATTTCCTGTGGCATCAGTCTTTTTCACTTGATAAAGGGGTCCTTGTGCCCCGAAACGCGTTGTGACTTGAAGACCGTCAATAAAAATCTTTTTACCAATATCTCAGAGTGCGCCAATCGATTAGACCACCCCTTCCAAATACTCCTATATCCCCTGTATCGTTTGGCAAACGACAGACAGGAGATTTCTATCCGAAGGCAGCACCTGTATAGATAAACAATCATTCTCGAAACCTGAACGTAGCGTTGTGCCTACCCTCAGCACAACCACACACGGTGAGCACATCTCTTTCTTCACACCAAGATTATTCCTAAAAAGGTGTCACTCTATTAGCGCTCTCTCCCTATTCTTCCTTGCCACTCTCTATCCCCTGCTCAGCAGATTGTCTCACCAGGTTGTCTTCACTAATCTGGTATACAGTAATCCCCTAGCAGAAAGCAATGATAGAGTTGACTGATTGGCACATGCAAGAGCAGGTTCCAGATATTGAGGGAGATGTATAAAAAGTTCTAGTGAAAAGAACAATGCAGAGCCAGACTCCACTCTTACTCTGCATCAAAACAATCATGCAGGATGATGTAACTGTAGTCGTTTAGACCAGCTATTATTTGGTCAAACTGAATACTGCTGCCCTGGTTAGGCCATCTCCCCCAGTACTTTTAACAATATTTAACAATAGAGCATCTAAATAAATTTGTATAAATTTAAATATATGTTCTAGAAATAATTTTTTAATACCAAGAAAAAAAAATTGGGATATATGCCATTAACTATATAAAGTCAGTATAAGGCTACATTCACACGAACGTGTGTCCGCCGTGGCACACGGCGAGGAGGAGGATGCTCACCCCCGCCCCTCTCCATAGAAAATATGGAGTGCTTGTTGCAAGCTTGTGGCCGTACATACATCCCCCTGACGATAGTGTGAATGAGCCCTATGAAGGGAAGAAAAGGTCAAACACACTACACCAATTGCATGTACTACCATATTGTCTTAAATTAAACTGAACTATTAAGGTCAATCTGATGGTAGGTTCCTATTAACCTACTGAACCCCAATATATCTTTAGCTAACCCTATAAAACCTTTTATACCTCCCTACCTGTGCGCCCACAGCACGCTGCTACTAATGCTCCTGCTGTTGAGTGCTCCATCAGAGCTACTGCTCAACAGCAGGAGCATTAGCAGGAATGTGCCAAGGACACGTAGGTAGGGAGAGATTGCAAAGGCTACTCCTCCATTCCCCAGTAGCCTCTTCGGAAAAATTTACATTTTAAAGATAAAGTTTAACTTAGTATAGAAAGCGTTATTGGGTTAGCCATGATAGATTGGGGTTTAGTAGCTTGTAAGAACCTACCATCAGATCTACCACAATAGGAAGATTTCCTTTAATGACCATGCAGACTTTACATGAGATTATAGGACTATACAGAAATAATACAATGACATTTGAAATAAAGATCATGACAAAGACTTTGTGAAATATAATGGCCGCTGGGCTTTATTAATTGTAACCAAATAACAAAGAACACAATAAATGAAACATATCAATCATTAGATGATAATAACAATCTGAACTCGTCGATAACGTATCAAACTTACTGACATGTACTTAGAAACAGAAGTCCCCCCTCCCCATTATTAGGCCGAGTGACCTAATCCCACCAGTCATTCAGGAAACGCCTCAGATTCAGCTTCTGTTGAACAGGATTGAGTCTTAACAGTGTAAACATTATTAACCAGCTCACAGGTAACCCCTGCTTTTTTGTACAAACTCTTTGGGGGAAAGACTACATCAGATTGCCCTGTGCGGCTCTTTTAAAGCAGTGGGACATGGAATGGGCTCCGCTACAAAAGCTACAGATGTGCTTAAAGCGACAATTCTGCCACTTGCAGTGGCCTTCATTGAAAGCAAAGCAGACTCCCTTTCTCCTAGCAGTGGTAGGAATTTGCCACGAAACTGCATTAACTGCTTGGGGTAACATCAATTTCAACCATAAAGCAATATCCTTGCCACCCCATTTCTTTGTGGGGCACACAGACAGATTCTGGCGGAACATCTGATCGTAGTAGAACCACGCCATCCCGCCAAAGTCTCTATAAGCTTCCAACACAATATATACATGCTGGAACAGTGCACTACACAATTCCGGATAGCGTTCCCCCAAAACGGAAGCATAAATACAAAAGGCCTGGAGCCAATTATCAAAGGTTCGGGGCACATCTTCTTCATCATGTCTTAAAAATAGTTCATATGAAGGTATTAAAGACAGTATGTCCACATATTCCCTTCTCCAGATCTTCTCCTTAACAGAAGAAGAGAGATGATAACCAAGGGGGGGCATCTTGTAAATGAGAGGATCGTCAGTGCAGACCTTAGCAACGCCAACACTCCTAACAATGTCCCCTGGCGTTGATTGCACAGGGGGTATTAATGTAGGGGCAACTGGCACAGGTGGTGGCACTTTCCTGGCTAAAGCAGCTGACATATTCTTAATGAATTCTGCAACTAAAGCTTCAGCATTGGGAAACTTAGATGGATTTATATAGATGGTCTCACCTGCTGCTGAGCGCTGCCGAGATCCGCCGCTGCTCTGCGCACAATACGGAGAGCTTCCGGAAGCTTCTTCCTGTACCTGCGGTATGGCAGCAGCTGTGGCATGGACCTTGCTGGCAGCACTCACAGCGCCTGATGCGTTACTCCTTGCTCCGACCTGCAGACTCTGTGTCGGAATTGTTGTATACTCTGTCGAGTCATATCTCTGTCTGCTGGTATCTTGCGGCAGCCGCACCAATGCATCATCTGGAAGACAACAATAAATTTGTTTCTATGCCACCATCATTTTTCGCAGCACTTACAAATCTTAGGGGAAACATACAAATAAAATAAGCCTCAGTTCACACTACTTTCAGCACTTGTGCTTATTAACCAACTAGATCTGGTGTCCAGTATTAGCTCAGTGTTTAAAGGGGTTGTCCACTTTCAGCAAATGGTTTGTGTAATTAAAAAGTTATACAATCTTCCAATAATTCTGTATTAATTCCTCATGGTTTTGAAGATCTCCGATCAGTTTTCTATAGGAAACTATTTACTTCCAGTGGACAGAAATTTGCCTGACATCACATAGGTGCCCTGCTCGTTATATGCCTGGTCATGTGATGTCATCCAGCTCTTACTATTCACATGTGTAATAGCACAAGACCAGGGACAGACTTCTGTCTATTGGAAGTAAACATAGAAGCTTCTTATGGAAGAACAGCATATTATTTATTTGTGCCACTAAATTGCCAATGCCAATTTGTCCCGCAAATAACAAGCTCATATACATCTCCATAATTGTAAAAAAAAAATCAAATGTTATAACTTTTGGAATGGATTTAAAAAAAAAAAAAAAACCACATGTAAAAGAAAAAGGGCACAGTTCTGTACAAGGCCAGACCCTTGGCAAGCATGTGGCCTGGGGTAGAAGGGGAGCGCTCTTCATCCCTTTCATAAGACCTATACTTCTTGAAGCCTGAGGGCGCCTTCCCACGTGGCGTTTATGTTGCGTTTTTAAAAGCATCCAAAATGATAGTAAGAGGGGTACCAAGCGCTCCCACTTGCGTTTTAAAACCCAACGAATACGCACCCTGAGGGCGCCTTCCCACTATCAAGGGATTATCTATCCTAATCACATTGTCATCAACATTGCATTTATAAAATGCATGCGTTAACGCAATGTTTACGCACATTAGTTTGTTAACCCCTTAAGGAGCCATTTTGTAGCTTAAGGCCCAGCCCCATCTTTTGGATTCTGACTTGCGTCGCTTTATAGGGTTATAACTTGAACTCTGTTACTTATCAAAGTGATTCTGAGATTGTTTTTAACTTGTTTTTACACGTTGTACTTCATTTTAGTAGTAAATTTTGGCTGATAAGTTTTGCGTTTATTTACAAAAAAAAAAATGATGAACTTGAAAAATTTGCCATTTTCGAAATTCAAAATCATTGCGTATTCAGGCAGATAGATTTACCACCTAAATAAGTTGCTGAATAACATTTCCCATTTGTCTACTTTACATTTTCAAAATGTTTGAAATGTAAGGATAATTTATTATGACGTCACGCGGCTTGCAAATCGAATATCGCTTTTCCGGATTTTCAGAACTGACCATTTTGGGGATAAATACAGTTTTGAATGAAATCTGCACCCCTCAAGCTATCAGAAACAGCTTTTAGGAAGATTGTTAACCCCTTGAGATCTTCATAGTAATTACATCAAAATGTAGGTGAAATTTAGAATGGTCAAATTGTGCCGTTATACGTTCATTTAGCCCTAAAATTTACACATTTCCAAAAGATAAAAAGGGAAAACCCACCATACAATTTGTTCTACAATTTCGCCCAAGTACAGAGACCCCCCACATGTACTGTGACTTGTTTTATGGGGGCACAGAAAGGAATGAGGGACCTGCAGCTGACAGGATTTTAGTTTCCTCATTGGCCCCTTTTGTAGGCTGTAAAATGTTCACTTTTTCGTTATTGGGGCCATGTGACGATATATTTTTTTTTTTTTTGTGGGATGAGATGCTTTTTCCAGTGTTACCATTTTGGGGTTGGTATCACCTATTGTTGAAAATTTAAGAACTTTTCTTTGAGGGCAGGAATAGAAAAGCTTCAATTCTGTACTGCATTTTTTACTTGTGTTCACCGTATAGCCTAACAATCATCTTATCTTTATTCTATGAGTCGATAAAATTATGGGGATGCGTTTTACTCAATTTGTCAAATAAAACCCTAATGTGGGAAAAATCTATCATTTTTGCATTGCCGTCTTCCAAGTGGCATAAAATTGTTACTTTTGTGGCTTCGGAGCTGGTTGATGGCTTGTTTTTTTGCAGGACATGTTGTACTTTGCGCCAGTATCATTCTGGAGTACATGTTTTTTTGATCACTTTTTTTTTTGTATCGAAAAGGTAAAAATCTTAATTTTTGGAGGGTTTATAACTTCATCAGCGTTCATCGTGCGGTTTCAATAATGATTTACTTTTATTCTAAGGGTTTTATGGACGCGGAGATACTATATATGTGAGGTTTGTGTTGTGCTTTAAACTTTTTTTTTTAGTTATATGTCTCTTTATACGTTATGGGGTTTATGGGCATTTTTATTGATTTATTATTGAATAACATTTTTTTTGCTTTTTTACTATTTCCACCAAGGGACATGAACAAGCAATCATCTGATTGCTTGTTCATAATACTCTGCAATACTGATGTATTACAGCTGCAAAGAGGTGATGTGTCTAATTACATCTGTGTTAATATCACATTTACACTGCAAATGTTAAAAGTAATTTAATTAGGCCAATTACCTCTCCTCAGCTGTTGTAACGAGTTTCAAAACGCACCGCATGACTGCTACCTGAGGGTGCGGTCACACGTCGCGTTTACTGCATGCGTTTAAAAACACATTGCTACAGCTGAAGGGAGATTTGCCTAATTAAACAGCTGTTACCACCTGCGTTTACAAAACGCATGTGTTATACGTGATGCTAACGCACGCATAAACAATGCATTAAGACTTGCATTTTGTAAACGCAGGTGTTAACAGCTGTTTAATTAGGCAAATCTCCCTTCAGCTGTAGCAATGAGTTTTTAAACGCATGCAGTAAACGCAACATGTGACCGCACCCTAAGGGTGAAGACACACGTGGCGTTTTTAGTTAGTGCGTTTTCAGATAGTTAAAAACGCATCCGTTTTGACCAGTTTGAATTAAGATAATTGGTCAAAACCTGTCAAAAACACTCGCGTTTTTAACGATCTGAAAACGTACTAACTAAAAACGGACCAAAAACGCCACGTGTGTCTTCACCCTAAGGGTGATGACACACATAGCGCTTTGCCTGTGTTTGAAAACGCAAACAAAGCCGCGCCCACCGGGCCGGGGCCCAATCGCATCAGCGGTTCTATGGAAACGCCTGCGATCGGGAACGAGCCACCAGTGCATTAAATTAACGCAAAACACCGGCGGCTCATTCCCGATCGAAAGGCGGTTCCATAGTAACTGCAATGTGATCGGGCCACGGCTTTGTCTGCGTTTTCAAATGTGTGTCATCACCCTAAGGGCCCGTTCACACGTTCCGCTAGCGCACAGGGGGTGGGGCTCGGGGCGATCGCATATGCGTTTCCCGGGAAACGCACATGCGATCGGCCTGAGCCTCGCCCCCTTTGCGCTAGCGGAATGTTATAAACGCGCCCTAAGGAAGATGGCACACATGGCGTTTTGAACGCGTTTTTGGGCCGTTTTTATGCTGTCCGTCAAAAACCACATGCGCTTTTGCCCAGTTTGAATTAAGATAATGGGTCAAACCTGTCAAAGACAGATGCGTTTTCCAAAAAACTGCATGCGGATTTTGACAGACTGCTTCAAAACGGGCCAAAAATGTGTTCAAAACACCATGTATGGCATCACCCTAAGATTGCGGTTAGATACCGTGTGGGAGATTTATCAGAACTGTCTTGAGGTGACCCTGTTCTAGTTGCCCATGTCAACCAATGAGAGCTCAGCTATTATTATAAAAACAGCTGTGTGAAACAGAAAGCAGAGCTCTGATTGGCTGCCATGGGCAACTAGAACAAGTTCACCTCAGACACTTCTGATAAATCTCCCCTGTGACTGGGCGCCATGGACCTCTATTGGGGCAGCGATGTGGCCTCAAATTTAGCCCCCATAACGGTCACGTGCACGAGGCCTTACTGGGTAGTGTGAACTGGGCCTAAGTGATTACAGGGGGATAACAGGGTCAGGAGTGCGGGCCCTGCTCGCTTACACTCCGGATCCCGGCCCTTCTGTCTGGCACTGCTAGCAGTATCGCCTCTCCTCCGCTTGGGCTCCACCGGTGAGGAATAAGCGGGGGCTGCTCGCCGCTCCCGCCTGGGCCTCTCCTCAGCAGAAGCGCGGGAAACATCCGGGACCGCATCACCGGGCGCCATGGGCGGCGCTGACAGACAGGAGCGCAGCCAGTCCTCAGCACCTTCTCTCTTCACCATCAGCAGCAGTTGTTGTACGACATCCTCCATAGTCAGGAGAGAGAGCGCAGACATAGCCTCCAGCTACCGCGGGACAACACTGACTGACTGAGCGCGCGGGAACTGTGACAGGAACGCGTCCAGCCAATCCCCTCCCGCTGCTCCGCCGCTCGTCCAATCACGTGGCTCCGTCCTGCCGCCGCGCGCCTCAGGTCTTCGGGCAGAAAAACTAAAGCTACAACCAACTTCAGCGTCTGCGCAGAACAGCGACCGCCTCAACCAATCACAAGTGCGTAAAAGTTAACCCCGTAGAAGCGCGGAAGGAGAGGTCAAGCAGAGTTCACTACCTCTAGGGCCGGGAGGAGAACGACTAGGCGGCTGCTTGGGGCGCCACCACTTATCAGGCAGAGGGGGGCGCAGTGTCCAAAATGTCTTCAATAGAACATGGCATGGCTTCTATGATCCCTCAATATTGTCAATGGGGTGAAGTGTATTATAGATGTAGATATTAGTGTGATATTATTGATTATATATATATATATGCACCGTATGTACCAACCAGAAATGTGTTCAATCCTGCCTCAGCCCGCATTCACACGTGGTGATTTTGGATGCTTCTTTTTCCATCGTGAAGGACGCCGCCTTGTTTATTACGTGAAATTACTTGCAGTTTCATGGTAAAAAAAAAAAATGGCACCAGCTAAAACGTATCCAAAAGAAAACTCCACATGTGAATGCGGCCTGAGGGTGCACTCACTCGGACTGATAGCATCTGCTTTGTATCTACACGCTGCAAAACACTGGCCCCACACTTGGGTGAGAGGGTCATTTATCTTTTTTTTTTTTCTCTCTCTTTTTTTGTGACTTTTTAGAATAATTGTGGCAAAATGTGAAACTCTTAGGTCCCTTGTACACAATTTGTGACCGGTTATCGGTCCCCATAGCCGCCTGAGCACTCGCTGACTCACCATAGCCTATACTTTTCTGTCTTACGGCGCCGGGCGCTCGCTTTTCTACGGAGAAGGTAGGCTTGAGCGCAGCTCACCAGGGCTACGGCCCAGGTCGGCATACGTTTGTGTGCAAGGAGCCTTAGGGTGATGTTACATGTGGCGTTTTGAACCCGTTTTTGGTCCGTTTTTAAGCAGTCCGTTAAAAAGCGCATGCGTTAAAAAATGCATGCATTTTTTGAAAACGCATCTGTTTTTGACAGGTTTTACCAATTATCTTAATTAAAACTGGTCAAAAAACGCATGCGTTTTTTAACGGACTGCTTGAAAACAGACCAAAAACGGGTTCAAAACGCCATGTGTGGCATTACCCTTATACCCGTTTTGCAGAGTTCACCGCCACAGAGTTATAACACTTGTGCCGGATTCATTGTAAAACATAAAAAAAAAAACCTGAAAAAGTCTATAATTTTTGTAGTAAATTTTTGGCGCAAATAAACTCCAGTCCAATGCAGGCGTAGGCAATAGTTTAAAAGGGGTTGCTTAAAAATCTTCGACTTTACAGGCTGCGTGCACCCAACGTGGTGTTACTGGATTGTGTTTTTTTTTTATTCCAAGATATTTAATTTATTTTACAGGTATTAAACCACATAAATTATTAACCCCTTAGCAATCTGCATCCGATGTATCGGACACAGAGCGCATGGCTCTAACACTCAGCGTCTGATATATCGGACGCTGAGCTGATGCCAACTTAGCTCGAGATCTGAGCCGAGCCGCCAGCGGGGGATTCCTTTGGCAGTCCTGAGATCCGATCAGGACCCCAGGGCTTTCCGCAGGCAGCGTCTGTGACATCATCTTAAAGGCACAGTGTCAGCCTATGCATGTGCACAGCTTACACTGCTAATACCTTGCAATACATCAGTACTGCAGAGTAATATCATGAACAAGCAATAAGATGATTGCTTGTTCATGTCCCATGCTGGAAAAAAAAGTTATTAAATAAATTAATAAATCAATAAAAATGCCCATAAGCCCCATAATATATAAAGAGATGTAATATGGCGATATCATGCAATAAAAAAGTCTAAATCATAACACAAACCCCACATATATAGTATCACCGCGTCCGTAACAACCTGTAGAATAAAAGTAAATCATTTTTGAACCCGCACGATGAACACCATAAAAAAAAACTGTTCAAAAATCAGCCAAAAATCACGATTTTTACCTATTTCATCTCACAAAAATGCAATAAAAAGTGATAAAAAAACACATGTACTCCAGAATGATACTGTTGCAAAGTACAATATGTCCCACAAAAAACCAGCTCCGTAACCAAAAAAGTTAATAGGTTATGCCACTTGGAAGACGGCGATGCAGAAATGATAGATTTTCCCCCATAGGGTTTTATTTGGCAAATTTAGTAAAACATAAGAAAAAATATTCATGTATGGTATCCCCGTTATCGTATTGACCCATAGAATATAGATAACATGATTATTAGGCTTTATGGTGACCACCAAAAAAATAAAATAAATCCAGTACAGAATTGAAGCTTCTCTTCTCCTGCCCTCAAAAAAAAAGTTCATTAATTTTCAACAATAGGTGATACCAACCCAAAATGGTAACACTGGAAAAAGCATCTGATCCCGCAAAGAGTTTGTATGTTCTCTCCGTGTTTACGTGGGTTTCCTCCAGGTCCTCCAGTTTCCTCCCACACTCCAAAACATACTGGTAGGTTGATTAGATTGTGAGACCCATTGGGGACAGGGATTGATGTGACAAGTTGTGTACAGCGCTGCACAATCTGTGTGCGCTATATAAATAAAGGAATTATTATTAATTGCTGCCCCCTGAAAGTAAATTCTTTTCTCACAGCTAACAACTTTGTAAACAGTAAAATAAAAAATGATATGGCCTGCAGTAGGAAAGAGATGCAAAACCCCTGGAAAATCCTGGGTAAACAATTCAAAAACAGAAAACAGACCTGTCAACAGAAGGGGTAAATTTCCCCAAATTTTAATTCAGTGGAAACCTAAATATTACACAGGTGATCAGTGTGCTCAGTCCGGATATAGTAGCATGAAGTAGTGGTGCTTGTAAGGTCGTCATTGTTCTACAATTACCTTCTATGTAAAACAAATTAGCAACAAATTCTGGGAAAAGGGAAGTGAACGTTCGTGTTATTAACTTTCATATTTACATAAATATTCAGCTCCTTCCATCGAAGGACAAAGGTTCTCCACAACGAGAGGAAACCCTTTTCCTAGAAATGATCAGTCACACTAACCAGCCGGCCCCAGGATATACTGCATGTTCCCAAAACAAATACAAACTTGAAACCCTTAAGAAAAAAACAGATATATCTCCTCCTAATCTCTTCTGGTTTAACTGGAGCTTGAAGGGACCCTGTCACCAGGGACCTAATTTTTCACTAAAGAGATTGCAGGAGCTTATTACACCTGCAGTGCACATCTGCCTTTTCTAAGCATTTGCATTACAATATAATTGTGAGTTATAATTACTCTTGCTCCATGACAAAATCCTGGGGTAGTCACAGGGGCTGGGCTTTGGTTTGGATGCATTTCAAAAAACAACATGTGACTTGTCTGTTATTTACTTCTCAGAGCTTGGCCCCCACCTTTGTGCTCCTGTCTAGCTCCTCCTCCTGCTTCTTCTCAGAGGTCGCAGCCTGGTCAACCTGAAATCAGTGGGGGAGGGACAAGCTGTACAGGAGCACAAACATGGAGACAGCCGGCAGCACAGACAAGTCACATGTTGTTTTTTGAAATGCATTCAAACCAAAGTCCAGCCCCTGTGACAACCCCAGGATTTTATCAGGGTGCAAGGTAAGTTATAACACACAATTATATTGTAATGCAAATGCTTAGAAAAGGCAGATTTGCACTGCAGGTGTCATGGGCTTTTAGAATCTGTGTTTAGTGAAAAATGAGGTCCCTGGTGACAGGTTCATTTTGAAGGAATTTTGTCCCCACTACAAGCCCCATGTAGGGGATGAAATGCCCTTTCTAGAATTCCCTCTCTTGTGTGATCTCACCCGTTTACTTATAGAAAAAACTCCTCCAAAGTCATGTGACAGTGAGCAGAGAAGAGTCATATTTTACCTGAGATGAGGAAGTTTTAGTGTCTGGAGGAGGAGGGTCACAACAGATGCCCCTATATGTGGTTATTATGCATTTTGGTGTTATATTAAAGATGAAGGTAAGTTATAACACACAATTATATCGTAATGCAAATGCTTATGAAAGGCAGATGTGGACTGTGATGGGCTTCTGCAACCTGTCTTTAGTGAAAATGAGGTCCCTGGTGGCAGGTTCCCTTTAAGATCACATCAGGTTTTTGATTCTGTGAGCTACAGAACCAAAGATACAAACACCTGGGAATCCAGTTCTCACATGACTTTAACTGCCTCTATCTATGGTCCTCACATACCCACATGCCTGGTGCAATCTGAAAGAAGAGATTATTATCTTTAATATGACACAGGCAACTTTTCTTGGTGCTATAGAACTTAGGATAAGGACACTCCTTTTCCAGCCTTTAAAAGTTAAGGAAAGGGCATTTCATACCCAACCTTAAGGGGCTTCTAGTTAACTGGGGTAAAATCTAAACCTGGGGTTCCTTAATTCGCATCATGCCCTTATAATGCAGGGTTTAGGGCCCTAAAACTCAGAAGTTTTGTCTCCTCTGCTTGCACCAGGACCTGCAGAGAAGCGTCATGACTCAATAAATTGTACTCACAGGCCCTAGATCCCAGGATAAGGATTTAACCCCTTAACGCTCTGCGCCGTAGCTCTACGGCGCAGAGGTATAAGGAGTGTATGAAGAGGGCTCACGGGCTGAGTCCTCTTCATACAGAGGTGGGGGTTTTTGCATTTTGCAGAAAACCCCCACCGGCTATTAACCCTGTCATTGCCGCCGGCAAAGTCGCCGGCGGCGTTTGGTTGCCATGGTAGCCTCGGGTCTTCTTTTGACACGAGGCTACATGGCTTCTGAAGATTCGTTACAATGAGCCAGTGGCTCATTGTATTGAATGACCTGCAAAGATGCCATATATTGCTATACAGAAGTATTGCAGTATATGGTAGGAGCGATCTGACCATCTAGGGTTAATGTACCCTAGATGGTCTAAGAAATAGTGGAAAAAAAAGAAAAAAAAAAGTTTAAAAAATAAAAAAAATTAATAAAATATTAAAAATTCTAATCACCCCCCTTTCCCTAGAACGGATATAAAACATAATAAACAGTAAAAATCACAGACACATTAGGTATCGCCGCGTCCCAAAATGCCCGATCTATCAAAATATAAAAACGGTTACGGGCGGCGGTGACCTCCGCGGCGGAAATGGCGCCCATATGTCGCTAAATGGTGACTTTTACACCTTTTTACATCAATAAAAATGAAATAAAAAATGATCAAAATGTCGCACAGACCTCAAAGAGCAATGAAAACGTCGCCCCATTTGCAAAAAATGACACCTCACACATCTTCCGTGCACCAAAGTAGGAAAAGTTATAGCTCAGAGATTGGCAAAATGTTTTTTTCTTTTTTGTACACATTCGTTTAATTTTTGAAAATGTATTAAAACACAAAACCTGTATAAATTTGTAGCACCCCCGCGATCGCACTGAACCAAAGAATAAAGCTGAGGTGTTTATTTTGAGTGCACAGTCAAAGTCCAAAAAATTGAGCCCACAGAACTGACGCACGTGCGGTTTTTTAAAAATTTTCCCACATTGGAATTTTTTTCAGCTTCGCAGTACAAGTCAGTTAAAATCAAATAACATTACGGAAATAGCATTTGTTACGCACAAATAGCCCCACACAGGTCTGTACCACGGAAAAATGAAAAAGTTATGGATTTTTGAAGTTGGAGAGCGAGAAATGAGCCGAAAAACCCTGCGTCCTTAAGGGGTTAATACTGGTTCATGGACCCCCAAATTTAGTAACAGCTTGCTGTTTAACCAGGATGACCGCTTTTGCTTCTACTGCAGACAGGACAGATTGGAGCAGCTGCAGCCATTGTCTTAACGTCGGTTGTTTGGAGGGATCCATCAGCTTTTTCGGATCGGTTGTCTGATGGATCTTTGTCTTGGTATACAAGGAATCCACAATACAGATGTGAGCGGCGCCTTACACCTTCCATCATCCAATGATTCCCTGCGCATTTAACAACTTAACTTATAATTGTCTTAGCAATGAGCAGATGTGACACCGCTGGGATGCGGCCGTCTCTGTTCTCCGTCTCCTTTAATTAGACGTTTATTTTTGGCAGAAATTGACAACATCGGTCAGAGTCACATTCAGCTGGCCCAGAGTCTACGAGAAGAAGCCAAGAGGATGGAGGAGTTCAGGGAGCGGCAGAAAGTGGAGCGCAAGAAGGTAAGTGACACCCCGGACACAGCAGACATCACACCTACTAAAGAGGGTGATCAGGTCATGCTGGGGGTTGTAGTGCTCTATGTATGGAGTATAATAGAAATGTATTATGGTCATCTCCGTGATCAGTCTGTTTGGGGTTGTAGTGCTCTATGTATAGAGTATAATAGAATTGTATTATGGTCATGTCCAGTGATCAGGTCATGTTGGGGGTTGTAGTGCTCTATGTATAGAGTATAACAGAATTGTATTATGGTCATGTCCAGTGTTCAGGTAATGTTGGGGGTTGTAGTGTTCTACGTGTAGTAGAATTGTAAAATGGTCATGTCTAGTGCTTGATCAGGGGTTGTAAAGTATATTAGATAGGGATGTACGATGCATTGAAACTTCGATACCTTTTCGATTTTTGAAAAGGCGAAACGTTTCAATACCAGGATTTCTTGTGGTTCGATACCCCTCGTTATTCCTGCTCCACCAATCACAGGTAAATGACATAATGAGTAAGCGCGGCGAAAGGACACTGCACGTAGATACAATGTAGTGGCGACTATGTATTTAACCCCTTTTTTTATAGCTTACTAAAAACCGTTACATCTTATAGGGCAAAAGTGGCTACCGCAGGGCCCCCCCTTCCCTTCTGCACCCATACAACAAGTAACAAGCAGCAGAAATGTCAGCCGCTTCTGCTTTTTTACTAGAATTAACACTTTTTTATTTTTCGTGAAAAGTATGGTATTGGTATCCAGTATCGTGCTAATTTTAGGTATCGTATCACACTCAAAATTCTGGTATTAGTGCAACTCTTAGGCCCCTTCCACACTTGCGAGTGTGTGCGAACGCTGCAAACCGGAACTGAACTGACATGCTGAGTTCAGTTCCAGTTTGCAGCATTCGTAACGGGTGATCCAGACAGCACTCACTGCGAGTGTGATGCGAGTTCAGCACATCATACTCACAAATGTGGAAGGGGCTTTAGGGTGGTGGCACATGTGGCGTTTTGAACCCGTTTTTAGCCATGTGTTTTTTGAAAATGCATGCTTTTTTGTCCATTTTTAATTAAGATAAGTGAGAAAACCGGACAAAAACGGATGCGTTTTGAAAATGCATGACTAACAACGGACTAAAAACGGGTTGCAAACACCACGTGTGCCACCACCCTTAGAGTTGATTAATAGTAAAGTGCAGTGTTAGGCCGCGGTCACATGTAGCGCTAGGCGTCCTTGGCCCAAACGCACTTGCGTTTCCAGAGAAACGCATGCGATCGGCTTATCAATCGCATGTGCGTTCGGGCCAAGGACATCCCCCTGTGAGCTAGCGTCGCGTTATGAACGGACGCCTAACGCTACGTGTGACCACGGCCTTAGGGTAGTGTTGGGTGTGGTATTTCTCTATGTAGAGTATAACTGAATTGTATTATGCTCATGTCCAGTGTTCAGGTCATGGTGACGGTTGTAGTGATGTACTGTATGTATAGAGTATAATAGTATTATGCTCATGTCCAGTGTTCAGGTCATGGTGACGGTTGTAGTGATGTACTGTATGTATAGAGTATAATAGTATTATGGTCATGTCCAGTGTTCAGGTCATGTTGGGGGTTGTAGTGCTCTACATATAGAGTATAATAGATTGTATAATGGTCATGTGCAGTGTTCAGGTCACGTTGGGGGTTGTAGTGCTCTATGTATAGAGTATAATATATTGTATAACAGTCATGTGCAGTGTTCAGGTCATGTTGGGGGTTATAGCGCTCTACGTATAGAGTATAATTGATACATGTGCAGTGTTGAGGTCATGCTGGAAGGTGTAGTAGGAAGAGCTTAGAGTAAAATTATCTCTGATATCCCAACACAACGTATATAAGTTCAGCCGTCTAAGCCACAGGACATGGTGGTGGAACAAATCTACGTTTCCTCTTTCACCTTATCTCAGGTCAGCCAGTCCACAGACTCATCATTTATAGTCAGGTGACAATGAGGAACTAGACCGTTCTGTCACTAGTATAGATAAGGGGCGCGTGAACAGTGAATTACAAGAATACTTCCTCAAGTTAAAGGAACGCTCCGGGTGGAGCTAGAACTCAGGGTCCAGCACTGGGTCACATGTCTGACTTCAGAGGTGGCACTAAAGTGCATTATGAGGTGGTGGTCACTTAGTGGTTAGTTAATATACAGCTATGAGGTCATGTGTGACTGCAACAGGTGGTGCTAAAATGCTGCCAGTTTCCATTGGGCAACCAGCAAACACTAGATTGAAAACACTTTTTCAAATGGGGGGGGTGCGCTTTGTGCACTGGTGGCGGTGACCTCCGGGGCCCTGTGTGCACTGGTGGTGGTGACCTCAGGGGGGGCGGGCGCTGTGTGCACTGGTGGCGGTGACCTCAGGGGGGGCGGGCGCTGTGTGCACTGGTGGCGGTGACCTCAGGGGGGCGGGTGTATATTAGCTTCCATTACAGTGACATTAGCGCAGTGCAGAAGATACAAGGGGCAAGTACAATATTGACATGGGGGGGGCACGTCATGTGCTCGGCCGTGTAACCCCCGGGGCGGTTACTCTAGGGTTACACGTTACATGCAGGATTTGGAACTCATCTTAAATTTGAGAACTAGGATCTGATACATTCAATGTCTCGAGTACAGAATTGGGGAATATAGAATTACTCTGCATGATGGATATTTTGATTAAAAAAAAAAAAGATCAAGTCAAAATTGTACCACTCCTACATGTACATTCATGCAAAAATGTATCCGAAATGTATATACATGCAGAGTGATAGAGATTGTACCACCTACCCCGAGGATAGAGGGGGCTACGTCATATCTTCATCAGTATTAACTGCACTCTGGTATCTTCCACACTCCCAACAGAAAAGCTCATAACTTATCATAAACCAATATTACAGAGGAAGCAGAGACAGGTCTGAACAGCGTCATACACGTCCCCAGTGCAGCCACAGAGAGAACCTCCCGCCCCCAGCGAGTGCTTTATGTATTATCCACCAGTCATCATATAGAAATCATCTACAGAACAAGGGGAGTCCCTATAGAACAACATTACTGATACTGTATTATACTCCAGAGCTTTACTCACTATTCTGCTGCTGGTGCAGTCACTGTGTACATACATGACATTACTTATCCTGTACTGATCCTGAGTTACATCCTGTATTATACCAGAGCTTACTCACTATTCTGCTGCTGGTGCCGTCACTGTGTACACATGACATACATTATCCTTACTGATCCTGAGTTACATCTGTATTATACTCCAGAGCTTGCACTCACTATTCTGGCTGGTGCAGTCACGGTGTACATACAGACATTACTTATCCTGTACTGATCCTGAGTTACATCCTGTATTATACTCCAGAGCTGCACTCACTATTCTGCTGCTGGTGCAGTCACTGTGTACATACATGACATTACTTATCCTGTACTGATCCTGAGTTACATCCTGTATTATACCCAGAGCTGACTCACATATTCTGCTAGCTGCGTTGCAGTCACTGTGTGACATACACTGACGATTACTATCCTGTACTGATCCTGAGTTACATCCTGTATTATACTCCAGAGTGCACTCACTATTCGGCTGCTGGTGCCAGTCACTGGTACACACATGACATTACTTATTCCTGTACTGATCTGAGTTACATCCTGTATTATACCCAGAGTGCACTCAATATTTGCTGCTGGTGCATTCACTGTTACATACAATGAATTATTATCTGTACGATCCTGAGTTACATCCTGTATTATACTCCAGAGCTGCACTCACTATTCTGCTGCTGGTGCAGTCACTATGTACATACATGACATTACTTATCCTGAAAGGACTCCACCAGCAGAATAGCGAGTCCGACTCTGAAGAATAATACAGCATCAGTAATCACACACACAGTATTACAGATGGAAACGCCCTTTAACAGTACAAAAACCATCTTATCACATGAACAGAAGGATTGAGAACATTAGATACCAATACAGTATATTGCAACATTGTAAGACATTGTTAGCAGAAGATACATCATAAATACATTGTGTCTCATAATACACCAAGACAGTTTTAAGCTGCTGCAAAACCACAATTTCCAGCCTGCGGGCAGAGAATGCTGGGAGTTGTAGTCCTGCAATAGGCGGAGAGACACAGATGACAGGTGGTTTGTTCTAGAGACATAAGATATGTACAAGTGTCACTTATTACAGAGTCCGGATCACACAGCGGCACCGCACGGCAGTCAATGGGGCGCATGTCAATCATGGAGTTTGTGCTCATTTGCGCCTAATACAGTCTCCCGTAAAAGATCACCATTGTCTAGTCTGCTGCAGTGTTCCCTGAGGTATCACCTAAAACTAAGATGTGAAAGTTCCAACTTTTAAAAAAATTAGACACAAAAGTTTGCAATATTATGTTGCAAAATGTACAGGACGGCAGTTCACCTCCATTCCCCATATATCAGGACCTTGTACCAGGTGTCCTATAGCTAAAGGACGGCGTCACTCCCATCCCTATACATGACCATTATACCAGGTGCCCTATAGCTACAGGATGGCGTCACCTCCCATCCCATATACATGACCATTATACCAGGTGCCCTATAGCTATAGGACGGCGTCACCTCCCATCCCATATACATGACCATTATACCAGGTGTCCTATAGCTACAGGAGGCGTCACCTCCCATCCCATATACAGGACCATTATACCAGGTGTCCTATAGCTACAGGACGGCGTCACCTCCCATCCCATATACATGACCATTATACCAGGTGCCCTATAGCTACAGGACGATGTCACCTCCCATCCCATATACATTAACATTATACCAGGTGTCCTATAGCTACAGGTCGGTGTCACCTCCCATCCCATATACAGGACCATTATACCAGGTGTCCTATAGCTACAGTACGGCGTCACCTCCCATCCCATATACATGACCATTATACCAGGTGCCCTATAGCTACAGTACGGCGTCACCTCCCATCCCATATACAGGACCATTATACCAGGTGTTCCTAAGCTACAGGACGGCGTCACACATCCCATCCCATATACAGGACCATTTATACCAGGTGTCCTATAGCTACAAGGATGTGTCACCTCCCATCCCATATACAGGCCATTATACCAGGTGCCCTATAGCTACAGTACGGCGTCACCTCCCATCCCATATACAGGACCATTATACCAGGTGTCCTATAGCTACAGGAGGGGTCACCTCCAATCCACATATACAGGAACATTATACCAGGTGTCTATAGCTACAGGACGGCGTCACCTCCCATCCCATATACATGACCATTATACCAGGTTGGTCCTATAGCTACAGGACGGGTCACCTCCCATCCCATATACATGACCATATACCAGGGTCCTATAGCTACAGTGTCACTCCCCACATAACATGACCATTATCCAGGTGACCTATAGCTACAGGACAGGCGTACCTCCATCCCATATACATGACCATTATACCAGGTGTCCTATAGCTACAGGACGGCGTCACCTCCCATCCCATATACAGGACCATTATACCAGGTGTCCTATAGCTACAGGACGGCGTCACCTCCATCCCATATACAGGACCATTATACCAGGTGTCCTATAGCTACAGGATGGGGTCACCTCCCATCCCATATACAGGACCATTATACCAGGTGTCCTATAGCTACAGGACGGCGTCACCTCCCATCCATATACATGACCATTATACCAGGTGTCCATGTAAAGGAGGCGTCACTCCATCCCATATACATGACATAAACAGGTTGTCCTATAGCGTACAGGTTGTGTCACTCTCCCATCCCATATAATGACATTATCCAGTGCCTATAGCTACAGGACGGCGTCACCTCCCATCCCATATACAGGACCATTATACCAGGTGTCCTATAGCTACAGGACGGCGCACCTCCCATCCCATATACAGGACCATTATACCAGGTGTCCTATAGCTACAGGGATGGTGTCACCTCCATACATTACATGACCATTATACCAGGGTCCTATAGCTACAGGACAGGCGTCACCTCCAGCTCCCAATACATGACCATTATACCAGGTGTCCTATGCTAAGGATGGCCGTCAACTCCCATCCCATATACTGACCATTTAACCAGGTGTCTATAGCTACAGGATGGTGTCCCCTCCCATCCCATATACATGACCATTATACCAGGTGTCCTATAGCTACAGGATGGTGTCACCTCCCATCCCATATACATGACCATTATACCAGGTGCCCTATAGCTACAGGATGGGTCACCTCCCATCCCATATTCAGGACCATTATACCAGGTGCCCTATAGCTATAGGACAGCGTCACCTCCCATCCCATATACATGACCATTATACCAGGTGTCCTATAGCTACAGGACGGCGTCTACTCCCATCCCATATACAGGACATTATACCAGGTGTCTATAGCTACAGGAGCCTCACCTCCATCTCATATACATGACCATTATACCAGGTGTCCTATAGCTAAAGGACGGGTCACCTGCCATCCCATATACATGACCATTATACCAGGTGTCCTATAGCTACAGGATGGTGTCACCTCCCATCCCATATACATTATACCAGGTGCCCTATAGCTACAGGATGGCGTCACCTCCCATCCCATATTCAGGACCATTATACCAGGTGCCCTATAGCTATTAGGACAGCGCACCTCCCATCCCATATACATGACCATTATACCAGGTGTCCTATAGCTACAGGACGGCGTCACCTGCCATCCCATATACATGACCATTATACCAGGTGTCCTATAGCTACAGGACGGCGTCACCTCCCATCCCATATACATGACCATTATACCAGGTGTCCTATAGCTACAGGATGGTGTCACCTCCCATCCCATATACATGACCATTATACCAGGTGTCCTATAGCTAAAGGACGGGTCACCTGCCATCCCATATACATGACCATTATACCAGGTGTCCTATAGCTACAGGATGGTGTCCCCTCCCATCCACATATGACATTATACCAGGGCCCTATAGTACAGGATGGCGTCACCTTCCTCCATATTCAGGACCATTATACCAGGTGCCTATAGTATAGGAGAGCGTCACCTCCCATCCCATATACATGATCATGTTATACAGGTGTCCTTTACTTAGTCCCCCAGGACGGCGGTCTACTCCCATCCCATATACAGGACATATACAAGGTGTCCTATAGCTACAGGACGCCAACTCCATCCCTATAATGACCATTATACCAGGTGCCCTATAGCTACAGGTCGAGTCGTACCCCCATCCCATATACAGGACCATTTATACCAGGTGTTCTATAGCTACAGGATTGGTCCCATCCCATCCATAACATGACCATTATACCAGGTGGTCCTATAGCTACAGTACGGCGTCACCTCCCATCCCATAACATGACCATTATACAGGTGTCCTATAGCTAGACAGGCGGTGTCAGCTCCATCCATATACAGGACCATTATACCAGGTGTCCTATAGCTACAAGCCGGCGCACTCCCATCCATATACAGGACCATTATACAGGTGTCCTATAGCTACAGGACGGCGTCACCTCCCATCCCATATACATGACCATTATACCAGGTGTCCTATAGCTACAGGATGGCGTCACCTCCCATCCCATATACATCATTATACCAGGTGCCCTATAGCTACAGGACGGCGTCACCTCCCATCCCATATACATGACCATTATACCAGGTGTCCTATAGCTACAGGATGGTGTCACCTCCCATCCCATATACATTATACCAGGTGCCCTATAGCTACAGGATGGCGTCACCTCCCATCCCATATACATCATTATACCAGGTGCCCTATAGCTACAGGACGGTGTCACCTCCCATCCCATATACATGACCATTATACCAGGTGCCCTATAGCTACAGGAAGGGGCCACCAGTTATCCCATATTCATGATCTTAACACCCGCTAGATATAGGACAGTGCCACCTCCATTCCCCTATTTAGAACTATAATGTCTGGTGCCCTCTAGCTATAGGATGGTGTCCATTTGCATCACATGTCAATCAGTAATGTTGGGTGCCCTCTGTCAACTGTATAGTGCCACCTGGTTTCCCATAATATGTGGTGCCCTATAGCTATAGCATGGTGCCGCCTTCCATCCCGTATTCATAACCATAATGTGGTGCCCTGGTGCCCTATAGCTATGACTTGGTGCCACCTTAGATTCATGGCCATAATATCTGGAGCCACCTTCCAGCCCATATACACAATCCCCACATGACACTGGCTACCCCCTACAGCAGTGATGGCTAACCTATGGCACTGGTGCCAGAGGTGGCACTCGGAGCCCTTTCTGTGGGCACTCAGGCCATCACCAGAGATGACTCCAGGTATCTTCCTGATGTCACAGACAGCCCAGGACTTGCTGTGCACAGAGCTATTTTAAAGTGACAGCTGTACCTGGGACTATTTTCTACTTTATTGGTGTCCTCAGGGGTTGGTATCAATGAAAACTGTGACAGAGAAGGGAGGATAAATCACAAATTACATTTCTGTGTTGGCACTTTGCGATAAATAAGCGGGTCTTTGTTGTAGTTTGGGCACTCGGCCTCTAAAAGGTTCGCCATCACTGTCCTACAGCGTTGGCACGGTGATAAGTGATGGGCAGTGAAGGAGTCGGACACAAGGTAGACACAATGTATATTCCTTTATTTATACTAAGATACACTATAGTTACATTGTTACAGGGTTTATGTTACACAATGGAAACGCATTAACACTGAAGCCGCACATTCTCCTCCATTGTATCACCGTTCCCTGCACTCTCAGCCTTCAGGATACTAGGACTCCTCGTTTATCGGACCCCCATAAGCATTTTCAGGGTTCATGGAACAATTATTGGTGGGGTAATAGTAGATGGGATTCTCTCCTAATATAGTGTATGGCCAGGACCGGCAGGCAGGACCCCCACATGCACAATACTAAGACTCCTTGTACTGTGCAGCTCCAGTTCTGCTCCTCAAGTCACTTATTGGGTTAATATGTGTTCAGATATTAAAGGACATCTACCAGCAGGATGAGGGGCTGTATGCAAATGAGCCAGAGGGGCTACATTAACGCTTGTTCAGCATCAGGCTCATTTCCATACAGTCTTTCATCCTGTGGTTGATGTCTTTTAAAGGGAACCTGTCATGCCAAGAACCCCCCACAAACCCCAAGCAGTTCCTTATGAGCTACTATCCCAGCATGCCTCAGGTTTTCTCATGTCTTGTATGCGCCAATGCATTTCTTCCAAAATGACATTAATTTATCTCTTTTGAGATCCAGTCAAGGAGGAGGGGGGGGGGGGGTCAAGTGTTGCCCCGCCTCCTTCCCGGACTTCGCTGTTCTCCACACCATGATCCTCGAACGAGCGCAGTGTGCAAGTCAGGTCAGAGCTGGTCCTTCGCGTACCCTTCTAGCCCTGGCTACGTAGACCTGCTGCGCATGCAGCATCTATAGTGCAGACTGCAAGAGCTGCAGTAGGCACATGCGCGGTGCAAGGATCATGCCAAGGAGAACCCTTGAAATCTGAGAAGGGGGCGGGGTTACGAGATTAAATAGCCTGGTGGAGGCGGGGCAGTACTTGACCGCACGGTTCCGCTCCCCCTCCTCCTCGACCGGATCTCAAAAGAGAAACAACATTAATAAATGTCATTTTGGAACAAATGCATCAGTGCATACAACACATGAAAACACCCAGGGCATGCTGGGATAGTAGTCCATAAGGCACTGCTTGGGGTTTGTGGGGGGGTTCCCGATTTGACAGGTTCCCTTTAACGTGTTGATCAGTAGCAGTGGAAGGGGGGTGGGGGGCTCCTGCTCTAACACGTTGCCATACAGAAAGGAAGATCTTCGAAAGTTGAGGATTTCATTAAAGGGATGGAAAAACACTGCTAAACTGATCTACTACTCGTCCCTCAACCTGTGGATACTAAATAATGTGTCCTCAAAAGGAGAACCCCTTCAAACGTTACCTGTGACTTAAAGACTTATCCACACTAAATATATCTATGAAAACTGCTATTATACAGCAGTATAACTATCCCTATACTGTTCCTCTCCATTCCTGAGAAGTTCCACAATCCTTTCATCAAGTTGTCTCACCGTCTATGCAAATGACCCCATGAGTCCGATCATCCACTGAGCCGTGTGCGCCACATTCATGTCCTTCCTGCTCAGCCGTGCCCCTCTCTAAAGAGAATCCCTGAAGAAGGGGCTGAGCACAGCCAGCATGTGAAAAATTATGCATAGCCGAGTTGGCCCAGCTAAAAGAGAAATCAGGCCCCTTGTCAATCAGGAAGCTGGAGAGGTGGCCGAGCTACAAAAATATGAATATGCATAAATGGCGAGTCAACTTTACAAAACAGACACATAATAGGCATGGGGAGGAACAATATAAGGATAGTTATCCAGCTGTATAATAGCAGTTTTCAAAGATATGTTTAGGTAGGTCAAGTTTAACTGAATGGTTTCCTTATAAGCAACATTAACTAAGGAATCTGGCCACAGCAGGACCACCGCCTATAAAAGGGCGGTACGTAAAACTTATTCTAAAACTAATTAGAAAAAAAATAAAAAAAGAGCTCAATGCACGCTTGTAGGGCGTCTCAAAAACAAAGATAACATACATTACATTAACAAAAATATCTCCATCCTGAGCATCAAAACCAAAGAATGAAATAAAAAAAGCTCCTAACATCAATGATTGACGGGTCACCTATTCTGTAAAATAGGTTTTTGAGGGCCCGCTGTGACCAATAGGGAAATGGGGGGCAATATTTTACCACCAGTAACAAAGGGCACTAATGGGGGGGGGGTTACAACTCCAGTTGCAGTACAATTGAAGCATAACATATTCTTAGCCACTAATACATAGGCTGTGCCAGGTACTGCAGCTAAACTGGACCCCCTGGAAAGCTGTAGAACCAGTCGGTATTATGTCCATCGCTGTTGTATCCCATGTGGGTCGGGGAGGACCAGGATACATCAGGAAGGGGCTACTAGAACAAAGTAGAATTTTGCGTGTCGGAAAGATGTGCAATGTAACCTCACTACACTACGATCCATGCTCAGTGCAGACACTGAACCAGCAGGGCTCTTCGTTAACCAATATAGAAAGAAGAGAATTGTCAAGGCAGGGGAAATGCTAATCGTTAGTCGCTCATTAGCCACATTCGTTATACTTGCCACTGTCTGAGCTCAAGAGGGGGGCAACTTCTGGGTAATCACCCAACAGCTACAGAATAGGCCGACAATTATAGATTAATAATAATCTACACCAAAGTCGTGTACCTATGCCCAATGACCTATACGTGCTCCGTAATTCTCCATATACACTATAGGGGGAGCCTGGTGACAGAAGGCCTATTGGAAGACTATCCCACTGTAATGAATCCTCAACGTGGCAGATAAGAATCCCCAAGAACGAGGACTCCATTCTTAGGGATTCTCGCAGCAGTTTTTGCAACTTTTCGAACCCTCTTTAGGTCTGTACAAGGGGGGAAACATCTGGGCCAAATTGATAACAGAAAAATCCTGTTTAAAGAAAGCTATTTCCTTCTTTCCTTAGGTCGGAAAGCTAGAAGATCAGGTGATAAAGGCATTGAAACCAGGAACACTGTGCTCAAGCACCTCAGCCTTCTGGTGCCTTAGACAGGTTGTCCAGACAAACTCCGCCTCCAAGTCTGTTTATTGTATCCAATGAAAACTACACACAGCTACCCATTCAGTATTGTGTTTGGGTCCTTTTGGCTCCAATTACTCTCGAGGCAAGGACGTAAGCCTGGACAACCCCCCTGCAAGGCTGTCGGGACCAGGGGGGGCGGCTTGTAACATTTACAGAGCATAGAAAAGAGTCTTTAGGTAGCAGATACATTACAGGAGATAACAGGTTACAGTATGGTCATTCTCATACATGTCATACAGGAGGCAGCGCATGGACCGTACCTGCACCTACCGCAGCATTGACTTGCATAAATTATAATACTTTGTAGGGTCAGGTGCTCTCATCCGCAGAGCAGAATAAATTCATACAACTGTATAATCAATCGAGTTCATTGGGGCCCCTTGATATATAACATTGCTTTCCTAGACGTCCCGGGTCGGCATGCACATGGCACGGGGCAGTATCAGAACCAGCCAAGCTTTGGTAATGGACTCGGTAACCATCGGCCTCTGGAGGATTTTTTTGTTAAAAATGATAGAAGAAAGAAGAAGGGGGCCGTCGTCTAGTGCAATCCGTGGACGTGTGGGGCTGGGTGGGGATTAGGACTGGTTAATCTCCTGATCGGTTATGTTGTTACCATTCTCGGGGAAAGATTCGGGGAAATTGTTGTTATTTAACGCATTGGATGGCGGGAACTCTAAGGTGTCGACATTTTGGTAGCTGACGTAGGAGCCGAGGGCCTGCTGGGGGAAGGTGGGACTCTCTGGTCCCGCCACGAATGTACTGGAGGAGCTGCTCGGGGTAAAGCTCTGGCCGCCCAGGTGGAGCTTGGTCTCGCCGGGCTCCAGCTGCTGCTTACTCTCCTCGTCCGTGTCTAGTCGCGTCAGTTTCTCTATCCACATACGAAACTTCTCCTCCGTCTGTCTCTGCATCTCTGCAAAACAGTTCATAGCTTCTTCCAGGACATTGCCTATGCAGTTCCTATCCCACACGGTGCCCCTCTCAAGCAATCGCGGAATATCCCTGGGCGTTCCTGCAGATCCCCCAGCACGGGTGAAGCCAGCTTTAAAGACATTGAGGCCATCGGGTAAGAAAACACATCAAGCAAGCAAGCAGACAACATATCAAGCTGTGTATATCCAGAGTAAGCATGCCTTAGTACGGACACTGGGGGGCGCACTGTCCGCTCTGGTTATTACATTGGGGGGGGGGGGGACACCAGACATATATAGTCATATAATGCACCGGAGTCATATACAGAGCATCTACTACAATATAATCTATACCATAACATCACAAAACACAATGACATTAAAGGCAGCGCCAGGGACCAGAACACAATGCAAAGTCAACCAAGTGCATCCAATTATTAGGGTGAAGACATGATGGGACAAGGGTTGCATCCAAAGCCCCATGATCCATAGGGGCCCTTATACCGGGGGACATCACAGTGGGTGAGGCGGTGGACTCAGGACTCACACCTACAGCTGCCAAGTATAGGAGGCCTGACCTACCGAATCACTAGGACATGTTCCACAGGTAGGTGCTGGTTATAGGTACTACATGGGAGGTAGGTGTAGATGGACTATGGACCAAGACTACTAATCTATAGTTATATTCTTGTACATAGGGGGCAGTATTATAGTAGTTATATTCTTGTACATAGGGGGCAGTATTATAGTAGTTATATTCTTGTACATAGGGGGCAGTATTATAGTAGTTATATTCTTGTACATAGGGGGCAGTATTATAGTAGTTATATTCTTGTACATAGGGGGCTTGTAGTCCAATAACTCTCCAAACAAGTTCTCCGTACCATGTTACACCTCCGGTCTCATTCCCTGTACATGATACAACTAGTCGATGACGTCCGGGGAGATGCAGACACGTTGTCAGGAATCTGGTCGCTCTGGTTCGGCGGCAGGGTAAGGACATGTGCGGGGAGATTACTACACTCACATAGTCAAGTCATCTGGACCCAACTCATTTGTCAAACGTCAATGGCCGATTCGTTAATCAGATTCATTATGTAATTATATTGTCACATAATTAAACTGCTTCCTGCCGGCAAATCTTCACCTGAGGCTTTGCAAAAAGCTCATCAGCCGGTGCTGAAAGGGATCCCAAAAGATTTTTACCCATATAAAATAGATCTCTAAAATTTGCTCCATCTACCCCTGGGGTATCTCTGCATATAATGGGCCACGGCGACAGGTCCAATGGCTGCCATAGCAAAATGACAGGGTTTTAATTTGAGACAGCCCCTTTAAAAGGGCATCTGGGATCAATGAGCCCCACAGTCTGTAGCCGGTGCTATGTATTGTCCCTGGAGAGATGTGTAATCAGACCTCTGTATATGATAGTAGCAGCAGGACTGTGAGATATGGATTTAAATTCCATTATAGTAGCTGCTCCAGTGTTCTCCTAACACTGCTGTGCTCTTAGCTCTCTGCAGCCAGTGTCATTGTCCCTAGAGAAATGTGCAGCTGTACTTTTTTGTATATTGTTAGTAGCGGCAGAACTCTGATATATGGATTTATATTCTAGGATTGTAGCTTCTCCAAGTGCACCAGGGACATATCCTCACACTGCTGTGCTCTGTGCACTCCACAGACAGTGATGGGTACTGGCCCTAGAGAGAAGGGTTAACCCATTTATTTTGATGTAGGAGGCCACCAATTTGACACTACAGAAGCAACTCAGGCAGGAAGGGAGGGGTTACAGAGCTGCTCAATGTAAAGAGCACAGCAGTGTGAGGACACTTCCCGAGTGCACATGAAAAAGCTACAACCTTGGAATATAAATCCATATATGACAGTCCTGCTGCTACCACCATACACACAGGTATGATTACACATCCCTCCAGACATAGTACCTGGTGCAGGGTCACTGCTGTCAGGTTCCCCGTTAGGTCCTGGATAGGACATGAGCAGTGACAACGCTTCCTCCTCATTCCCCGGATGCCTGCAGCGTCATGTAACACATTCCTGATCCGAGTCGGCAGCTGATCCACGTTGGAAGGCATTTCCTCCAGCCGGTGCTGCAGCCTCGTCCTGCCGGATATCCTCCGGCTGGTGTAAGGCTACACAAGCAGAGTCAAAGTATGTGCCCCCGTTATGCTTCAAGGGATTTAATTCTGGGGATATCCAAATTACTAATGCGGTATCGGGGGTGGTGACCAACCGCATGACATCACACCGCGCTCTGCTGCGATTGGCCAGAGCAGTTTCCTCGCTTTCCTGCGATGTCCTGAAAGAGCCCTTTGAGGAACTGTGGTAATGTTATATTTGTTATCCACCGTCTCCTTCCTTCTAACATCTACTTTTACAATTATGCTAAATGAGCCTGAAGTCCTCCTGGGGGGGGGGCGTTACCCGAGCCCCTCCGTGCTGTAGCTTCATAAGATCTTATAATGAGCAGAACATGTGTCACACAACCCCCCTGCATATGTAATTTAGCAGCAGCAGGTAGTGCAGGGTGAGACCTGCTCTGCACAGTGTAACAGCATGTGAAGCTACAGCATTGAGGGACTCTTAACGCCCACTAGAGCCCTTAAGGTTCATTAGCACAAGTTTTAAAGTCGCTAATAGAAGGAAGGAGGCCATGGATAACACATATAAGAAGATACCACAGTCCCGGTGCCTGGATCTATGAGTAATGACCCTGGTTTATCAGGATGGATTTTATTGGTAGATTTTCCTTCAAGTTTATAGATTTTGTATTTATAACATTTTGTAGATACGACCTAAATACATTGTAATTTGATGGCGCTATATAAATAAAGATTATTATTATTATTCAGATCGGAGTTTCTTCCATCCTGAGTAGAGGGGGAGGGGGAGGGGGAGGGGGGGGGCACTGACCCCCTCCCTGCAGCTCAGGCATATGGACAGGTTGCTGTACATGATGGGCCACGCTACATTCAAGCCTATGGTAGCGCCGAGTCTACTCTCCGTGTCTGTCATCACTCCCATAGACTTGCATAGAGCATGGCTGTATATTCTGCTAAACGTGCGGGTGAGGGAAGGGGGTCAGGGCCAACGTTCTCCTTAATCCTTAACCAAATAAAATCCCGGAAAATCCCTAAACTTTCCTTACAGCAGCCATAGGCCAGTAGCAGGAGAGCAGAGCGACGGGGCACACGGCTGATCCGTTATATACAGTCATCCTATAGTGTTTCATGTCCTGGTGGGTTGGGGCGATGCGCTTTCTTCCATCAGTCTTATCAATGTGGATGCACATGGTTGAGGCAGCAATTATTCAGTCCTTGAGTGAAACCCATATCTGACGCACATACAGCATGGACCTGTCACTGTATACAGATTACGGGACATAAGCGCCAGCTCTGCGGCCCAGCTGTAAATCGTGTTATGATCTTACCTGGAATCTCCGCTGTGATTGTCTTACTGCTCCCTGAAACCTCTTCATCCTCGTCCGATGAGCTTGTACTCGAGTCGCAGGTGAGGTCGCTGTCGCTGGTACTACTGTCCTGCAGCAAGTTATACTTCTTCCGGGCGGCCGCCTCCCTCTTCTGCCGCAGTAGCCGGATTCGCTCTTTGTGCTTTTGGCTTCGGTGCCCTTTGATCTTGGTGACTCGACCGTTTTGCTTATCGCTGGACTGGCGATTTTTCTTGGCGGCCATTGTGGAGGTTTCGCTCTCCGATCGAGACCTCCGGGACTTACGAGCCACGGTGGCTCCTTGGCTGGCAGCGTCGCAGCCTTCGCTTATTGCTTCGGGACGTCGCGACTCGGTCTCTTCTGCGGAAGACAAGGTGTCGGAGTCGGCCAGGTGTCCGCTGGAAGAAGGAGAAAGCATGCAGTGGTTAGAGGAGTCGCTCTCGTACACCCGGCCGGCAGTGGGTTTGTCGCTTTCAGTAGACGCTAGCTGAGACTCCGAGGAGTCCCTTCTCAGTTCCATCAGTAGGCAAGGCATGGAAGCAAGTCCGGAAGAGTCCGCCACATCTTCACCGCCATCTTTCAGAGAAGGAGCCTGCAGGTCCAGAGCTCCTTCCTCAGCCTGAGAGTCCGCTTTCTCCTGGGTGACGTGAGGAGGCACTTCAGAGTCTAGAAGTTGTTCATCCTTGCTGACTGCCTCCATCTTCATGACAAATACACAAGTGTGTCCAGTTTTCAGAGCATGGAGTATGAGCTGGAAGACTTCTCGTGAAGGGGATTAGCAGCAGCTAGATCTGGCACATGCTGGAAACAAGAAAAAGATAGATAGGAAAATATTAAGGCTGAGGTCTGCTCTACAAATCCTGTTATTATACATCCTATGATATTAAGGGATTCTTCATTAAGATGAACTCTGTGTGACTGGTAGGTGCCCGATACCCTCTGCACAGGGCTGTACCCATCAGATCTATTGCTTGTTAGACCCCCAAGGTACAGGCCACAATCTGCTCAGAGTATTCAGGATTCAACATCCTGTATTATACTCCAGAGCTGCACTCACTTTATGCTGATGGTGCAGTCACTGTGTACATACATGACATTACTTATCGCTAATGATCCTGAGTTACATCCTGTATTATACTCCAGAGCTGCATCACTATTCTGCCTGCTGGTGCAGTCACTGTGTACACATACATGACTTACTATCCTGTACTGATCTGAGTTACATCCTGTAGTATACCCCAGAGCTGCACTCCACTATTCTGCTGTGGTGCAGTCACTGTGTACATACATGGACATTATATCCTGTATGATCCTGAGTTACATCCTGTATTATACAGAGCTGCACTCACTATTCTGCTGCTGGTGCAGTCATGTGACATACATGACTTACTTATCTGTACTGATCCTGAGTTACATCCGTATTACTACTCCGAGCTGCACTCACTATTCTGTTTGTGGTGCAGTCAATGTGTACATACATGAACATTACTTATCCATACTGATCCTGAGTACACTGTATTAACTCCAGAGCTGCACTCACTATTCTGTGCTGGTGCCGTCACTGTGTACATACATGACATTACTATTGTACTGACCTGAGTTACATCCGGTATATAACTCCAGAGCTGCACTCATATTTGCTGCTGGTTGCTCACTGTGTACATACATGACGATTGAATTATCCTGTACTGATCTGAGTTACATCCTGTATTTACTCAGAGCTGACTCACTATTTTGCTGCTGGCAGTCACTATGTACATTACATGACTATTATCATGAAGGACTCCACAGCAGAATGCGAGTCGACGCTGAAGAATAATAATACAGCATCAGTAATCACACACACAGTATTACAGATGGAAACGCCCTTTAACAGTACAAAAACCATCTTATCACATGAACAGAAGGATTGAGAACATTAGATACCAATACAGTATATTGCAACATTGTAAAAAAAAAAAAAGACATTGTAGAAGAAGATACATCAGAAAACATTGTGTATCATAAAAATAACCCAGACAGTTTTAAGCTGCTGCAAAACCACAATTTCCAGCCGGCGGGCAGAGGAAAGAGAATGCTGGGAGTGTAGTCCTGCATAGGCGGAGAGGAAGACACAGAGAAGGTGTTTGTCTAGAGACATAAGATATGTACAAGTGTCACTTATTACAGGGCCGAGATCCAACAGCGGCACCGACGGCGCGTCAATGGGCGCCATGTTCAATCATGGAGTTTGTGCTCATGCGGCCTAATACAGTCTCCCGTAAAAGATCACCATTGTCTAGTCTGCTGCAGTGTTCCCTGAGGTATCACCTAAAACTAAGATGTGAAAGTTCCAACTTTTAAAAAAATTAGCAAAAAAGTTGCATATTATTGTGCAAATGTACAGGACGGCGTCACCTCCCATCCCATATACATGACCATTATACCAGGTGTCCTATAGCTACAGGACGGCGTCACCTCCCATCCCATATACATGACCATTATAAGGTGCCTATAGTACAGCGATGCGTCACCTTCCCATCAATATACATGACCATTTACAGGTGTTCCTATAGCTCAGGACGGACGTCGGCACCTCAATCCCCATATACATCATGAGACCAGGTGCTATAGCTACAGGACGGCGTCACTCCCATCCCATATAAATGACCATTATACCAGGTGTCCTATAGCTACAGGCACGGCGTCACATACCTTCCCATATTCAGGACCATTGTACAAGGGCCCCTATAGCTATGGACAGCGTCACTCCCATCCCATATAAATGACCATTATACCAGTGTCCTATAGCTACAGGCGGCGTCACCTCCCATCCCATATACACGGACCATTATACCAGGGGTCCTATAGCTCCACAGGACAGGCGTCACTCCCATCCATATACATGGACCATTATACCAGGTGCCCTATAAGCTACAGGAGGCGTGTCACCTCACATCCATACTAATGAACCATTATACAGGTGTCCTATAGCTACGAGGCGGTCACCTCCCCTCCCATATAATGGACCATTATACCAGGTGTCCTATAGTACAGGACGGCGTCACCTCCCCAATCCCATATACAGACCATATACCAGGTGGTCCATAAGCTACAGGACGGCAGTCACCTCCCATCCCTAATACATGACCCTTTCTACCAGGTGCCTATAGTACAGGACGTCACCTCCCATCCCATATACATTAACATTATACACGGGGTCCCATAGCTCCAGGCGGTCGTCACCCTCCATCCCATATACAGGCACCATTATACAAGGTGTCCTATAGCTACAGTGACGGCGTCACCTCCCATCCATATAATGCCATTATACCAGGGTGTCCTATATGTACAGTGACGGCGTCACCTCCATCCCATAACAGGACCATAACAGGTGTTCCTAGCTAAAGGACGGCGTCACCTGCATCCCAATAACGGACCATTATACAAGGCTGTACTAGCTACAGGAGGTGCGTCACCTCCCATCCCATATACAGACCCATTATACCATGGTGCCTAAGCTACAGGACGGCGCCCCCCATCCCATAACAGTTGACCATTATACCAGGTGTCCTATAGCTAAGGAGGGGTGTCACCTCCCATCACATATACATAAGACCATTATACCAGGTGTCCTATAGCTACAGGACGGCGTACACCTCCCAGCCAATACATGACATTTATACCAGGGTTCCTTAAGCTACAGGAAGGCGTCACTCCATCCGATATACATGACCATTATACCCCAGGGGGTTCCTATAGCTAAGGAGGCTGTCACCTCCAATCCATATACCTGACCATTGATACCAGGGTCACTATAGCTAAAGGACGGCGTCACCCTCCACCATTTATATGACCATTATAGCCAGGGGCCCTAAGCTAACAGGAGGCGTCACCTCCATCCACATATACAGTGACCATTATACCAGGTGTCCATATAGCTAACGGACGGCGTCAACCTCCCATCCCATATACATGACATTTACAGGTTGTCCTATCGTCGCAGGAGGTCACTCCCATCCTATACGACCATTATACATGTTTATACAGGCGGCCCCCCTTGACCAATACCAGTGCTTAGCGACAGGACGGCGTCAACCTCCCATCCCATATCAGTGCAACCATATACGCGGGTGTCCCCTATAGCTAATGGGTCAAGCTACCCCATACCCCACTATACAATGAATTATACCAGGTGGTCCCTATAGCCTAAGGGAGGAGTCATACTCCCATACCATATACAGACCATTATTACCGGTGTCCTATAGCTACAGGACGGCTCACCTCCAGCTCCAATACAGGACAATATTATACCAGGTGGTCCTTCAGCTACAGGGTCGGTGTACCTCCCATCCCTATATAATTGACCATTTACCATGGTGTCCTTTAGCACAGGACGGCTGTCACCTCCATCGTAACTATGATGACCATTATACCAGGGTCTATAGTACGGATCGGCCGTCACTCCCATCCCATATACATGCCATTTACAGGTGTCCTATAGACTACAGGACTGGTCACCCTCCTATCCCAATACATGACCATTATACCAGGTGTCCCTATAGCTACAGGAAGGTCACCTCCCATCACCACTATACATGGACATTTATACCAGGTGCCCTTAGCACCGGATCGGCGTCAACTCCCATCCCATATCTACAGGACATTATACAGGTGCCCATGAGCTACAGGCAGCTGTCACTCATCGCCATAGTACAGAGCCATATACCAGGTGTCCTATTAGCTACAAGGATGGCCGCGTCACTCCCATCCACCATATACAGGACCATTATACCAGTGAGCTAGCAGCCCCTCCCTTTCACATATAGCCTATGCTACAGGACGGCGTCACGTCCATCCCAGATTACAATGAACCATTATACCACGGTGTCATATAGCCTACAGGAGACGGCGTCACCTCCCATCCCATAATGACCATTATACAGGTCCTATCAGCACAGGATGGCTGTACCCACCTTAGCATATACCGTTTCCCTATGCTATTAGAACTCTACACTAGACCCATACCGTTATACAAAGGAGGGTCACTGCCCATACTGCCATTATCAGGTGTCTAAGCTACAGGACGGCGTTCAACCTGCCCATCCCATAACATGACCATTATACCAGGTGTCTATAGCTACAGGAGGGTCACACTACCCATCCCATATACATGACCCAATACCAGGTCCTATAGTATACAGGACGGCGTCACCTGCCATCCCAATATAAATGACCATTATACCAGGGGTTCCTATAGCTACAGGAGGGTCGTCACTTTCTCCATCCCATATCACATTCCCATACAGTGTCTATAAGTACGGAATGGGTAACCTCCATCCATATCATGACATTATACCAGGTGCCATATAGCTACAGGAATGCGTCACCTCCTCCATATACGATGACTCAGTTGATACAGGTTTACCTATAGATCACGAAGGAGGCGTTCACTCTCCATCCCCATATACATGACCATTATACCAGGTGTCAGCTAAGCCTCACTTCCAGACTGTACATGCCATCATATACAGTGCCTACTAAACCCGCCTTAGTTCGGTGTTTGCGTGCACCTCCCCATCCCATTATTCGAGACCATGTATTACCAGGTGTCTATAGCTATACGGAAGTTAGTCACCCCAATCCCATATACATGACCATATACCAGGTGGTCACTATAGCTAACCAGTGACGGCGGTCACCTCCCATCCCATATACAGGACCATTATACAAGTGTGGTCTATACTACAGGACAGGCTCTGGCAGCCTCCCCAATCGCCATATACCAGGTGCCTTAGCTTAGCACGCGCGTCTACCTCATACCGCCTTATACAAGGTCGGCTCTGTACACCTACTCCATCCATATAAGACCATTTATACCAGGTGTCCGATAGCCTACCAGGACACCGTCCCCTCCCCCATATACATGCCATTTATAAGGTGTTGCCCTATAGCTACAGGACGGCTCACCTCCACCCATTACATGAACCATTATTACCAGGTGTCCGTATAGCTAAGTGGCAGTCACCTCCATCCCCATATACATCATATACCAGGTGCCTATAGCTACAGGACGGGCTCACCTCCATCTCATATACATCACTTATACCAGGGTGCCCCCTATAGCTACAGGACGGTGACCTCCCATCATATACATGACCATTATACCAGGTGCCTCGATAGTCCAGGAAGGCCACAGTTATCCCAATATTCATGATCTTAACCCGCTAGATATGCGACAGTGCCACCTCCATTCCCTATTTAGTAAACTATAATGCTGGTGCCCTCTAAGCTTATTAGGATGGTGTCCATTTGGCATCACATGTCAATCAAGTAATGTGGTGCCCGCTGCAATGTATAGTGACCACTGGTTTCCCCTTAATAGGTGGTTGCCCTGATAGCTATAGCCATGGTGCCGCCTTCCATCCCGATCATAAACCATAATGTGGTGCCCTGGTGCCTATAGCTATGACTTGGTGGCCAGCATACTTAGATGCAGGGCCATAAATCTGCAGCACCTTCCCAGCCATATACTACACATCCCACATGACACTGGCTACCCCTACAGCAGCGTGATGGCAACATATGGCACTGGTGCCAGTAGGTGGCATCTCAGGAAGCCTTCTGTGGGACACTCAGGCCATCACCAGAGAGACTCCGGTATCTTCACGATGTCCAGACAGCCCAAGGACTTGCTGTGAACAGAGCATATTTAAAGTGACAGCTGTACCTGGGACTATTTTCACTTTATTGTGTCCTCAGGGGTTGGTATCAATGAAAACGTGACAGAGAAGGAGGATAAAATCACAAATACATTTCTGGTTGGCACTCTTGCGATATAAATAAGCGGGGGTCTTTGTGTAAGTTGGGCAATCGGCCCTAAAAGGTTACGCCATCACTGTCCCTACGCGTTGGCAGGTGATAAGTGATGGCAGTTGGAAGGAGGTCGGACACAAGGTTAGACACAATGTATATTCTTTATTATATACGAAGATACACTATTTTAGTTACATGTTACAGGGGTTATGTTACAATGGAAACGCATCATTAACAATGAAGCCGCAACATCTCCTCCATGTATCACCGTCCCCTGCCACTCTCAGCCTTAGGATACTGAGGCTCCTCGTGTATCGGTCCCCCATAAGCAGTTTCAGGGTTCATGGGAACAATTATGGTGGGGTAATAGTAGATGGGAAGATTCTCTCACTAATATAGTGTATGGCCAGGACCGCAGGCAGACCCCCACATGCACACATAACTAAGACCTTGTAATGCTGCAGCTTCCAGTTCTGCTGCCTCAAGTCCACTTATTGGGTAATATGTGTTCAGATATTAAGGAAATCCACCAGGATTGAGGGGGCTGTATGGCAAATGAGCAGAGGGTATACTTATTAAGCTTGTCAGCATCAGGCTCATTTACATAACAGCTTCAGTCCTTGGTAGATGTCTTTTAAGGAACTGTCATGCCAAGAACCCCCACAAACCCAAGCCAGTCCTTGAGCTCTATCCCAGCAGCCTCAGGTTTTCTCATGTATTGTATGCCGCCAATGCAATTCTTCCAAAATGAATTAATTTATCTCTTTTGGATCAGTCAAGGAGGAGGGGGGGGGGGGGGGGGAGTCAAAGTGTTGGCCCCGCCTCCTTCACGGACTAGTGTCTCTCCACACCATGCTCCTCGAACGAGCGCAGTGGTTGAAGTCGGTCAGCGTGGCATTCGCGTACTTCTAGCCTGGAGTACGTAGACCTGCTGCGGGCATGCCAGCATCTATAGGCAGACTGCAGAGTGCAGTAGGCACATCAGCTGTGTGACAAGGATGATATGCCAAGGAGAACCCTCTCCCCGCCCAATATGAGAAGGGGCGGGGAGTACGAGATTAATATAGCTTGGTGGGGCGGGCAGACTTGGACCGACACGGTTCCGCTCACCTCCTCACTCGACCGGATCTAAAAGAGAAACAACATAATAATGTCATTTGGAACAAATGCATCAGGCATAAAACACATGAAAACACCCAGGGCATGCTTGGGATAGTAGTCCATAAGGCACTGCTCTGGGGTTGTGGGGGAGGTTCCCGATTTGACAGGTTCCTCGTTAACGTGTGATCGATAGCAGTGGAAGGGGGGTGGGGGCTCCTGCTCTAACACGTTTGCCATTACAGAAAGGAAGATCTTTCGAAAGTTGAGGAGTTACATTAAAGGGATGGAAAAACACTGCTAAACTATCTACTACTCGTCCTCACCTGTGGATACAGAATATTATGTTGTCCGTCAAAAGGAGAACCCCTTCAAAAGGTACCTGTGACTTAAACTTATCCAACACTAAATATATCTATGAAAACTGCTATTATACAGCGAGTGATACCTATACCATACTGTTCCTCTCCAGTTCATGAGAGTTCCACAATCCGTTCATCAAGTTGTCTCACCTGTCTATGCAAATGCCCCATGAGTCCGATCTACCAACTGAGCGCCCGTGTGCGCCACCTTCAGTCCTCGTCTGCTCAGCCGTGCCCCTCTCAAAGAGAATCCCTGTGAAGAAGGGGGAGCACAGCCAGAATGTGAAAATTATGCATGCGAGTTGGCACGCTAAAGAGAAAATAGGCCCCTTGTCAATCAGGAAGCTGAGGAGCAGGTGGCCGGATCGACTACAAAAATATGAATATGCATAAATGGCGAGTAACTTTACAAAAGACACATAATAGGCTGGGGAGGACGGAACGATTGAGGTAGTTATCCAGCTGTATAATAGCAGTTTTCAAGATATGTTTAGGTAGTGTCAAGTGTAACTGAATGGTTTCTTATAAGCAACATTAATAAGGAAACTTGGGCCACAGCGGACCACGCCTATAGAAGGCGGTACCGTAAAACTATTCTAAACTAAGTAGAAAAAAAAATAAAAAAGAGCTCAATCGCAGCGCTGTAGGGGTCTCAAAAAAACAAAGAAACTAACATTACATTAACAAAAATATCTCCATCCTGGAGCATCAAAACAAAAGAATGAAGTTAAAAAAAGTCTAACATCATGATTGACGGGTCACCTATTCTGGTAAAATCAGGTTTTTGAGGGCCCGCTTTGGACCATAGGAAAGGGGGGCAAATCTTTACCACCCAGTAAACAAAAAGGGCATAATGGGGGGGGGTTACAACTCCAGTTTGCAGTACAATTGAAGCATAACATATTCTTAGCCACTAATACATAGGCGTGCCAGGTACTGCAGTCTAAATGGACCCCCTGGAAAGCTGTTGAACCGTCGGTTTATGTCATCGCTGTTGTATCCACTGTGGGTCGGGGAGACCAGGATACATCTCAGGAAGGGCTACGTACTAGAACAAAGTAGAATTTTGCGTGTCGGAAAGATGTGCAATGTAACCTACATACACTACGATCCATGCTCAGTGCAGACACTGAACCAGCAGGGCTCTTCGTTAACCAAATATAGAAAGAAGAGAATTGTCAAGGCAGGGGAAATGTAAGCGTTAGTCGCTCATTAGCCACATTCGTTATACTTGCCACTGTCTGAGCTCAAGAGGGGGGCAACTTCGGGTAATCACCCACAGCTACAGAATAGGCCGACAATTATAGATTAATAATAATCTACACCAAAGTAGTGTACCTATGCCAATGACCTATACGTGCTCCGTAATTCTCCATATCCACTATAGGGGAGCCTGGTGACAGAAGGCCTATTGGAAGAATATCCACATGTAATGAATCCTCAACGTGGCAGATAGAATCCCCAAGAAGAGGACCCATTCTTAGGGATTTGCGCAGTTTTGTCAACTTCTGAACCTATGTAGGTCTGTACCAGGGGGAAAATCTGGGGCCAAATTGATAACAGAAAAATCCTGTTTAAAGAAGCTATTTCCTTCTTTCCTTAGGTCGGTAAGCTAGAAGATCAGGTGAAAAGGCATTGAAACCGGAACACTGTGCTCAAGCACCTCAGCCTTCTGGTGTAGACAGGTTGTCCCCGACAAACTCCGCCTCCAAGTCTGTTTATTGTATCAATGAAAACTAACACAGCTACCCTTCAGTATTGTGTTTGGGTCCTTTTGGCTCCAATACTCTCGAGGCAAGGACGTAAGCCTGGACAACCCCTGCAGGCTGTCGGGACCAGGGGGGGGCGGTTGTAACATTTACAGAGCATAGAAAAAGAGTCATTTAGGTAGCGATACATTACAGGAGATAACAGGTTACAGTATGGTCATTCTCATACATGTATACAGGAGGCAGGCATGGACGTACCTGCACCACCGCAGCATTGACTTGAAAAATTATAATACTTTGTAGGGTTCAGGGCTATCCGCAGAGCAGAATAAATTCATACAACTGTATAATCAATCGAGTTCATTGGGGCCCCTTGAATATAACATTGCTTTCCTAGACGTCCGGGTCGGCATGCACATGGGCACGGGCAGTATCAGAACCAGCCAGCTTTGGTAATGGACTCGGTAACCATCGGCCTCTGGAGGATTTTTTTTTAAATGATTAGAGAAAGAAAGGGGGCCGTCGTCTAGTGGAATCGTGGACGTGTGGGGCTGGGTGGGGATTGAGGACTGGTTATCTCCTGATCGGTTATGTTGTTACATTCTCGGGAAAAGATTCGGGGAAATTGTTGTTATTTAACGCATTGCGATGGGCGGGAACTCTAGGTTGCGACATTTTGTTAGCGACGTAGAGCCGAGGGCTGCTTGGGGAAGGTGGGATCTCTGGTCCCCACGAATGTACTGGGGAGCTGCTGGGGTAAAGCTCTGGCCGCCCAGGTGGAGCTTGGTCTCGCCGGGCTCCAGCTGCTGCTTACTCTCTCGTCCGTGTCTAGTCGCGTCAGTTTCTCTACCACATACGAAAATTCTCCTCCGTCTGTCTCTGCATCTCTGCAACAGATATAGCTTCTTCCAGGACATTGCCTATGCAGTTCCTATCCCAACGGTTGCCCCTCTCAAGCAACGCGAGGGCATATCCCTGGGCGTTCCTGCAGATCCCCAGCACGGGTGAAGCAGCTTTAAAGACATTGAGGCCATCGGGGGTAAGAAAACACATCAAGCAAGCAAGCAGACAACATATCAAGCGTGTATACCAGAGAGTAAGCTGCTTAGTACGGACACTGGGGGGCGCACTGTCCGCTCTGGTTATACATTGGGGGGGGGGGGAACCGAACAATATAGTCATATAATGCACGGAAGTCCTATAAAGAGCATCTACACAATATAATCTATACCATAACACACCAAAACACAAGACATAAGGGCAGCGCCAGGGAGCCAGAACACATGCAAAGTCAACCAAGTGCATCCAATTATTAGGGTGAAGACATGATGGGGAAGGGTTTGCATCCAAAGCCCCTGATCCATAGGGGCCCTATACCGGGGGACATCACAGTGGGTGAAGGCGGTGTGGACTCAGGACTCACACTACAGCTGCCAAGTATAGAGAGGCCTGACCTACCGAATCACTAGGGACATGTTCCACAGGTAGGTGCTGGTTATAGGTACACATGGGAGGTAGGTGTAGATGGACTATGCGACCAAGGACTACTAATCTTTATAGTTTATATTCTTGTAATAGGGGGCAGTATTATCAGTAGTGATATTCTGTACATGGGGGCAGTATTATAGTAGTTATATTCCGTACATAGGGGGCAGATTATGTAGTTATATTCTTGTACATGGGGGCAGTAGTTATAGTAGTTATATCCGGTACATAGGGGCAGTATTATAGTAGTTATATCTTGTACATAGGAGGCAGTATTATAGTATTATATTTCCGTACATAGGGGGCAGTTATTATGTAGTTATATTCTTGTACATAGGGGCAGTATGTAGTAGTATATTCCTGTACAAGGGGGCCGTATTATAGTAGTTATTATATTCTGACTTACATGAGGGGCGGGGCAGTATTATAGTAGTTATATTCTTGTACATAGGGGGCAGTATTATAGTAGTTATATTCTGTACATAGGGGGCGGCAAGTATTTAGTAGTTATATTCTGTACATAGGAGGCAGTATAGTAGTAGTAGTAATCTTGTACATAGGGACAGTATTATGTAGTTATATTCTTGTAATAGGGGGCAGTATTATAGTAGTATATTCCTGTAAGCATAGGAGGCAGTATATAGTAGTTATATTCTGTACATAGGGGGGCAGTATTATAGTAGTATATCTTGACATAGGGGGCGTATTATAAGTTAAGTTTGTACATAGGGGGCAGTATTATAGTAGTTATACCTGTACCTAGGGGCAGTATTATATAGTTAGTTCGTACATAGGGGCATATTATAGGTAGTTATATTCCGTACATAGGAGCAGTATATAGTAGTTATATTCCTGTACATAGGAGGCAGTATTATAGTAGTTATATTCCTGTACATAGGGGGCAGGATTTATAGTAGTTATAGTCTTGTACATAGGGGGCGCTTATATATAGTTATATTCTGTACATAGGGGGCATTATAGTAGTTATAGTCTTGTACAAGGGGGCAGTATTTATAGTAGTTATATCTTGTACATAGGGGGCAGTATATAGTAGTTATAGTCTTGTACATAGGGGACAGTATTTATAGTAGTATATTCTTGTACATAGGGGGGCAGTATTATAGTTAGTTATTCTTGTACATAGGGGACAGTTTATAGTAGTTATATCTTGTACATAGGGGCAGGCAGTATTATAGTAGTTATATCTTGACATAGGGGGCAGTATTATAGTAGTTATAGTCTTGTACATAGGGGGCAGTATTATAGTAGTTATATTCTTGTCATAGGGGCAGGTATTATAGTAGTTATATCTTGTACATAGGGGGCAGTATATGTAGTTTATTCTTGTACATAGGGGCTTGTAGTCCAATAACTCTCCAAACAAGTTCTCGTACCATTTCACACCTCCGGTCTCATTCACCTGTACATGATACAACTAGTCGGATGACGTCCGGGAGAGGCAGACACGTTGTCAGGAATCTGGTTCGCTCTGTTCGGCGGCAGGGTAAGGACATGTGCGGGGAGATTACTACACTCACATAGTCAAGTCATCTGACCCAAATCATTTGTCAAACGTCAATGGCCGTTCGTAATCAGATCATTATGTAATATTTGTCACATTAAAAATGCTTCTGCCGGCCAATCTTCACCTGAGGCTTGCAAAAAGCTCATCAGCGGTGCGAAAGGGATCCCAAAAGATTTTATCATATAAAATAGATCTCTAAAATTTGCTCCATCTACCCCTGGGGTATCTCTCATATAATGGGCCACGGCGACCGGTCCAATGGTGCCATAGCAAAATGACAGGGTTGTTAATTGAGACAGCCCCTTTAAAAGGGCATCTGGGATCAATGAGCCCCACAGTCTGTAGCCGGTGCTATGTATTGTCCCTGGAGAGATGTGTATATAGACCTCTGTATGATGATAGTAGCAGCAGGATGTGAGATATGGATTTAAATTCCATTAATAGTAGCTGCTCCATGTTTCTCCTAAACATGCTGTGCTCTAGCTCTCTGCAGCCAGTGTCATGTGTCCTCGAGAAATGTGCAGCTGTACTTTTTTGGATATGTTAGAGAGGCAGCAAACTATGATAATGGTTTATATTCTAGGATGTAGCTTCTCCAAGTGCACCAGGGACATATCCTCACACTGCTGTGCTCTGTGCACTCCACAGACAGTGTGGGTATGGCCCTATGAGAGAGGGTTAACCCATTATTTTGATGTAGGAGGCCAACAATTTGACACTCCGAAGCAAACTCAGGCAGGAAGGGAGGGGTTACAGAGTGCTCAATGTAAAGAGCACAGCAGTGTGGGGACACTTCCCGGAGTGCACATGAAAAGCTAACAACCTTGGAATATAAATCATATATGAGAGTCCTGCTGCTACCACCATACAACAGGTATGATACACATCCCCTCCCAGACTACGTACCTGGTGCAGGGTCACTGCGTGTCAGGTTCCCCGTTAGGTCATGGATAGCCAGAGCTGCACTCACTATTCTGCTGCTGGTGCAGTCACTGTGTACATACATGACATTACTTATCCTGTACTGATCCTGAGTTTTGTCCCTTGTCCTAGGATCTGAGGGAGGAAGCTGTGCTCCGCTTTTCCCCACACGTGTCTGACAGATGGCTGTCTCGCTGATAAGAAGAGGTATACGAGGTGTATGTTTGACGTCTTGGTGTTACAGGAGTAACGTTGGGTCCCGGTCGTCTCGGGTCTCCGCAGACTTCAGTCAGCACAGTCCCGGGAGTCTACGGAGCGATGATGATGGTGGCAGCAGGACGACCCCCAGTAACTCTGGTATTTATAGACCCATATAAAACTTTCTGTGTTGCTGTCTGTATTCTGTACATTGTTGCCAATGTCTGTATTTTTCCTGGGAGTTTGAAGGGAACCTGTCAGCAGAGTTCTGCACACCTGAGTGACCCCTGCAGCAGGATCATCATCACTTTTTAACTAATTCCAATTTTTAATATCCAAATAAGTCATCAGTGTCCACAGGGGGCGGTGCTGAGCTGTGACTCATTCTGCTTGTGATTTAAATGTCCAAACCTTGTATCTAAATCTTGCGCATGCGTCGCTGTGAAGCACCATACTCCCGGCTTCGGGAGGACTAGTACGTATACGCCAACCTACTGGAGCTGGAAGTACATGCCCACTCTGCTCGCCCTCTTATATTACACCCAGCAACGTATTCGCACCAGGCCTCCATGAGAAGGGGCTATTAAGAACCAAAGCAGCGCATGCACAGAATTTGCTTGCGAGGCCCATGCAGAAAGGGGCGGATTAGGACTGCAGAAATGAGCTTAGAGATTCCCTTTATATACTAATTTTAAAATTTTATGTATTTTGTAACTTATTTGCTAGTATTTTCTGTTTAGCCACCTCCCAGTCAGATGAGGACGGTCCAGCAAAAGATCCGCACGAGGAGACGTAAGTGTAAAAATCCTGGACCTAATGTATAAGGCTACAAGGTCAGTTTAAGAGAATCTGTCTCCAGGTTTTATCCCACTAAACCTTCGAAGGTCGGGGATGAAAGATTTCCCTTTTGTATGTGAAATCTCGTCTGTTTACCTATGAAAAAAAAATATCTCCTCCAAAGTCAGACAAATATGACTCTTCTCTCTGCATTTTCACATGAGATGAGTCAAGTTTAGTAGTTGAAGTTGCAGTGTCACTTAAGAAACCCCGATCTCCTGTTCTGTAGCAACTAGAAACATGCTGTTTATGCCAAGATAAGAATCTCCTCTTTCAGTTAGCTTTGTGAGCTACAGGACCAAAGATACAGACAGGTAAAGCGTGGTTGTAAATGGAAACTGTAAATACAGATCCAGTTCCTGCCTTATTTTTACCGCCTGTATGGCCAATAATGTAGCTCACAGAAATGTAAGCCTGATGTGATCTGAAAGATGAGATTCTTATCTTTAATATGACACCAGCAGCATGTTTTTAGGTGCTATAGGACAGAAGATAGGGGCTTCTGAAGAGTCACTACCCCTGCAACCACTAAACTTGACTCATTTTGTCTGAAAATGAGGTGAGAAGAGTCATATTTGCTTGACTTTGGGGGGATGTCATAGTTGGGGGAGATGTTTTATAGGTAAATGGGTGAAATTTCACATAAGAGGGAATTATAGAAAGTACATTTTACAAAGGGGATATCAAGTAAACCTCTGGGAGAATTATGTTCTACTATTAGGGTTATGCCCAACATGAGATTAGGGGTCTAGAAAGGGGAGTGGGGAGGTGGGTGTTTATACATTGCTCTCTCTTTTCACTTTTTTGGGGCAGCTCTGGAGGTGACCTGTGACACGTTGGGGTAATATGTGTCTTCTCTGTACCCTTAGGGTGGATGTCATATTTGTGGACCGGGAAGGCAAGCGGATCCCTGTAAAAGGGAAGTTGGGGGAGAGTGTGTTGTACCTTGCTCATAGGTATGACATAGACCTGGAAGGTAAGTCCATTGGTCAGCGCTCAGATATCCGCCGCTCAGTTCTTCCTCTGTGGCTCGTTCCATCATGTTCTCCCTCGTACACACAGGAGCCTGTGAGTCGTCTCTCGCCTGCTCCACCTGCCACGTCTACGTCAGCACAGAGTATTTCGATAAACTTCCTGACCCGGACGAAAGGTATGAAATATTCCTCCGTATAGTGTATTTATCAAAATTACTGCAATTGGGAAGTGTTGGTGAATGCGCACTCACTGCAGGAAGGTGAGGAGGATCCAGCACTGCCAGACCCTCCTGGTCTCTGTCCTGGATTTTGGATGAAGCGCTGACAAAGCATTTCACCCGATCTCTCGGAGAGGAGCTCCTCCACACTGCTCTTAATGTGACTGTAGAGAAGCCTAGAGTTTTGTACCTGGCGTCGAACTCGCATCAAACTCACATTGTGTACTTGCTGCAATATCCGGCCCCAACTCTCAGAAACCGCAAGTGACCTGCTAATGCATCAAGCTCCCTTGTGGGAGGCCTTATAGTGGCCTTAAATTTGGTACATTTTTCCCCTTTCCTGATCCGATTGCTTGAGCCCAATTCATACAGACCAGAGCGCTCCGATCGCTTGTATGTGGGGTAATGGAGGTCTGGCTGGTGATTTGCTTTGGGGAAGCCATGATGAGAACAGGGACCTACAAGGACATTTCCAGAATTCTATCTGTTGTACTTCAATGGGGCACTTATGGCCCCCCATATCTGTTTTATTGGGGACTCCAGTGATCAGACACCATGACAACCCCTTTAGACTAATAAATTGTAGGGTTTGGGTTGAAATTAGTTACCCCACAGGGTAAGGGTTACAGTCCGGAGCACAGGTAGATGCCCTGTACTAGCACCATCTAGTGGACACACATGTAACAGCGTTTCCTCCGTATTGCTATGATATCGCTCTCTCTCTCTGCTGTCCTCAGGGAAGACGATATGCTGGACATGGCTCCAATGCTTCAAGAAAACTCCAGACTCGGATGCCAGATCATCCTTACCAAAGAACTGGACGGAGCAGAATTTACTCTCCCTAAAATAACCAGAAACTTTTACGTGGACGGCCACGTGCCGAAGCCGCACTGATGACAATTGGTTGTTCTATAACGTAACGCACAAGAGGAGATGTTACTGGTGGCGTCTGTGCCGATGACTACATCCCTCCACTAGGGGGCGCTTCACCCACACATTTTTTTTTTTAAAGCCGATAACCAAAAACGATGATTATTATTTATGGATTTATTATATGATGTGGAAGAGACTGGTCCAGTGACCGTGCTGGACACCCCTGTCTATATGGATGTGCCCGCTCCGTATATTGTCATATCCTGATGACACCTCCCAATCCCATACAGAAGAAGCCACAATATCATCCCAAGGGGTATGTAGACTTTTGCAGCGCCTCTAGGGCTCCAGTGCAATAAAATAAGACATTTTGATAAAACCACCTTATGTATGCAGCTCCCATGCAGAACTGTAGGTGTCCGGGAATACAGATCACATATGAAGTGTCAATCATGTATCATTTCACCTTCTCTGCTCTTCGGTCTTGATGAGTGACGGGCGGTAGATGATGGGACGTGACTACAGGATTGGCGTTGTATGTAATCTCCAAATAGGGGATCAGTATCAGTTTGGTGCTCAGACACGCAGCGCCACCCCCACTGATCAGATTGCAGCATTTGGCCAAGCATCGTGGTCCGTTCATTCATTAAAAGGTTAACGTAACAAGGTGATCAGTGAGGGTCCGGCCATTAGTAAGATTGGGACCCTGCAATGCTGTAATCGGTGCTTGTTGGACCCTTACGGATCACCTGGTTTTCCCCCATCTTGTGTGATCAGAGATAACATATACTTGGAGGTTTGTCCCAAGTGGTTTTACCGCACCTAAATCCTAGGCCCCTAACGTAGAGAAATTTCTAGAATTCCCTCTTTTATGTGAAATCTCCCCCAAAGTCAGGTAAATCTGACTCTTCTTTATCTCATTTTCACATGAGATGAGTCAAGTTTAGAGGTTTCAGGGGGAGAGTCACTGCAGAAGCCCCTATCTTCTGTTCTCTTTACATCATGTTTAGGATAAGAATCTCATCTTGCAGATCCCATCAGGCTTGTGGTTCTGGGTGCTACAGAACTGGACATACAGGCAGTTAAAAAAAATAGGCAGGAACTGGATCTTTATCTGCAGCTTACATTTCGAGCTGTTTTTAGCTGCCTGTATCTCTAGTTCTGTAGCTGTAAGTCTGGTGTGATATGTAAGATGAGAGCCTTATCTTTAAAATGACACCAGCAGCATGTTTGCAGGTGCTATCACAAGAAAAAAAAAGTTTTGTACCATGTTAGCCAGTTGAAGAAATTCCTGTTGCTTATATAGGTCAAATAAAGTCACCTTCTTGAGATTGTGATACCATCTTATATTTCAGCTTTCGGGACGTCTATGGTCCCTTCGTCAGGCCTGGTATGACAGTCTTCCTGAAGTGACACAGATCTTATACAGCATGCATTTCTTCTCTATTAATGGTGTATAAGATCTGTGTCAGACTGTCATACCTGCCTGATGAAGGGACCATAGCCGTCCCGACAGCTTGTAACATCTTATATCTCAGTTAGCCATTAAGGTATCACAATCTCAAGAAGTTAACTTTATTTTACCTATCAAATGCAACAGGAATTCCCAGGTGCTATAGAACAGAAGATGAGGCATTCAGAACTGACACTTCTCCTGCAACCACTAAATTTGACTCATCTCATGTGAAAATGAGGTGAGAAGAGTCATTTTTGCCTGACTTTGGGGGGATATTTATAGGTAAATGAGATTTCACATAAAGGAAGGACATTTCATTCCCTACCTGAGGGGTTTGGTGGAGTGTAACCTGGTAACAGGTTCTCTTTAACAAAGCGCTGTTCATTGTATAGTGGCCGCGCTTGGTATTACAGGTCAGTCCCATTCACTGATCAGCCTGAAGAAGCTGATTGGTGGGAGTTCTGCGTGTTAGACCCCTCCAATCTTATACTGATCATCTCTTATAAGGATATGGCATCAATATTTTAATCCTGGTGAACACTAGTTACAAAGTTGCCTCCTGGACCATTATAGAAATTGGTTGCAAAAGTCTAGTCCCCCTTTAACCAAAAGCTCTTGTTTTAGTAAGACTGGAAGGGGCAATTTTAAATGTGCCTAAAGGTGGGTCCTGCAGGAAGCAGTAAGAGCCCCACCCATCCCTGCACCCATCCCTGCACCCATCCCTGCACCCGTGATTTCAGCCCAAGGTTACTGTTGAAAACATTATTTATTTCTTATTAAATTGGGCAGAAAAAGCCAATACCCCCTGATGTCCCACCATCACACAGCTACACCCCCAGGGCCTTCATTACAGGCAGTGATCATGCAGGGGATGGGGGTAATTGCAATGATTTTTCAGTTGTGCAAACGTCAGTGCAGAAAGGGTTAATCACTTTTCATCTCGAATGTTACCTAATGAGTAGGAGCAGCACACATTTAGGGGGTCATCCTCCCAAAGGGGTTTTACCAGTTGAGGTTTTCTTGTAGACGGTGTTGGCAGCAGGTGTACCGGATCCTCACACTGCTGTGCTCTTCATTCTTGGTATTGTGCTCTCCTGGGCTGTAGAGGGCTTCTGGTTGAATACAGCAGTCACTCATAGCAGAGGAAAGGGGCTGTAAAGAAGCTCAATGAAGAGATCTAAGCTAAGTCCAGCTACAATGCTGGAACAGAACATCCACCTAGTACAGTCTTGTGATATAAATCCATACAGGCGGTCACCTACTTAACACCCGACTTACAGACGACCCCTAGTTACAAACGGACCTCTGGATGTTGGTAATTTACTGTACTTTAGCCTTAGGCTACAATAAACAGATATAACAGTTATCAAAGCTTTATTGATAAACCTGGTTCTTATGACAATCCAACAATTTTAAAATCCAATTATCAAAGAGACCAAAAAATATTTGTCTGAATCTACAATTATAAAATATACAGTTCCAACTTACATACAAATTCAACCTAAGAACAAACCTACAGAACCTATCTTCTCTGTAATCTGGGGACTGCCTGTAATTCACAGTCCTGCTGCTACGATTACACATCTCTCCAGGGACAATAGCTAACACTGACTGCAGAGAGCTCAGAGCACAGCAGAGTGAGGAAACAACCCTTGGTGCAATCTTGGAATATCAATCCACATTTCACAGTCCTGCTGCTACTGACTGCTGGTATTACACATCTCTCCAATACCTAACACTGGCTGCAGTGGACATGTAGACTACAACATAGAGCAGGTGCTGCAGTGCAGGATTTAATAATAATTATTTATATAGCGCACACTGATTCCGCAGCGCTGCACAAAGCATGCCAAATCAGTCCCTGTCCCCATTGGGCTCACAATCTAATGAACCTACCAGTATGTTTTTTGGAGTGTGGGAGGAAACCAGAGGACCTGGTGGAAACCCATGCAAACAAGATTTGGACTCCTTTAAATAGCAAATGACAACCCCTTTAAGGCTGGGGACACTGTTATTGTGGTAGCTGCAGTTATCACTGTAGATTGTTCCAGATAAGTCGCTGCTATCCCTCCCCTTGTGCCCCCAGCTTCATTCTCTTGGCATTGGAGTTGGTCCTCATTCCAGTGAATAGGACCGAGGGGCCGCATCAGACACAGATCAGGGGCAGAGGGGACGCTGATCACTTACTTTTTTTTTTGGTAAAATTTTTTATTACTGTTAAGTGGACATTGAGGTATTTTCCAGGGTGTGGAGGTGCAGTTGACCCCTTACAATACATTGGTGGCTCCATCCAGTGCATAACATTGTACCAGGGCAGGGGGCACATCCTGTGCGGTAATGTAATCTCGTGCCAACGCTGCTGTAACGCACAGAGAGGCCCCAATAGGGAGTCTTATACTCTGTATATATGTGCAAGTCCGTGGGAATATAGGCGTCATGGAGGGCACCCGGAGGCTTTCAAGGTTAGAAGGTGAAACATCTCTCCAAAGTCTTAAATCCACTTGCGTTTCATGTACACAGCTCCTATGCTCCCCTATGTGTCCTCCATAGCTGACGCCAAGCTCTATAGTCACTTGCGCTACTTATGCAAGAGGGAACCCAGGTCCCAGCGCTGCAAGGCTGTAATGCTAACCACTAAGCCACCAATGCATTATGCCACTTCTGAGAAATTCCCAGTTAAAGAGGACCTGTCACCCCGAAAAAGAGGTCGGATCCTCATATCTGGGGAGCTGCAGTCGGCGTTATTCATAAAGGGGCCGGCTGGCACGCCCCTGCCACCAATAGGAGAAGCCAGCAGCATGTATTGCGTAATCGCTGCCGGCCGAATGTTATATATATTCGTCCGGCACTGTCAATAAGCCCGTCATGTGAATAAGCGCCGTGCCGCTGTTAGTGGAACAGCGGCGGCACGGCAGAGAGCCGGCAGCGATTATGCAATACATGCTGCCGGCTTCTCCTATTGGTCCTAGGCGACAGGGGGCGTGCTGGGGGTGTGTCGGCCGCCCCCCTAATGAATAACGCCGACTGCAGCTCCCCAGATATGAGGATCCGACCTCTTATTTAAAACTCCTTTACGATCATAGATTTAAAAAGAAATTGCTGGCCAGAAAGGGGATAGGGAGCAAGTTATGTGGGGCACATTGGGTGGGGGGGGGGGGGTTGGCCTTTTTCGGGGTGACAGGTCCTCTTTAACTCCGTATGCTATTGAGGCAGTTGGTGCGCCCGAGCGTGTCTGTAGCACCATTATTCCTGTATCCTCTCCAGAAGATTTGTCTCGTGAAAAGTCACAGGATGACACTAGAAGAAGAGGGAAGTTATTTAGGCCAGAACAGAAGTGCTAAGGACACGCCCCGAGTGCACCAACTGCCTCATTAGCATAAAGAGTCAACTGGGTCTATCTTGATACGATCATAATAGACACAAATAAAAAGTAAGTTGGAAATCGCAGCGCGTTTCTCTACAACATGCCAGCTGATTATAACTCTCGGTGGAGTAGGTACAATCCCTTTAAGCTGCCTATCCCCTATGAGTGGCTGTTGCATGGATAGATATAGGTTTGCTTTGGAGCTGTATCCATAGATGATTGTTTAGAAAAAAAATCTCCCATCAGAATCCATCCTGATAAACCAGGGACATTACTCATAGATCCAGGCACCAGGACTGTGGTATCTTCTTATATTCAATATCCTTGGTCTCCTTCCTTCTAATATTTAGCTGATTTGGTGAACCATTCCAAATTGAAGATTCATAGGCTGTTACACTGTGCAGCACTTCCCACTATGTGAGATTACATCAGGGAGAGGAGACCGTGTAACAGCCTGTGAAGCTGCAGCACATAGGGGCTCTGAACACTCCCCAGAGCGCTTCTGGCTCATTAGAATAATTGTAAAAGTTGATTTTTAGAAGGGGGGGAAAAAAAAAGCCATGGATAATAAAATAAGAAAATTCTCACAGTCCCGGTGCCTGGATCTAGGAGGAAGCGTATCTGGGTTAACATTTTGATAGATTTCTATTATTTCCATCATTTTGATAGATTTTAAAAGGAATTAAAAAAGTTTTATAAAGTGATTTATAGGAGATGGCATGAAGGTGCTTGTTCTGTGCAGTCCCCATACAGGGCCGTATAATGGGGTCTGGTTGGGATGCAGGGACGCTGTGTGGCATAACAATGATACTCTGTCCTCTAGCAGTGGGTGCAGGACAATAGACTTGTGGTCAGGCCGACACCGCGGTATCATAGATCATACGATAGATCAGCTGTGGTCAGTCTGGGATTTGTAGTGGCCACACACAGATGTCCGAATTAGATGTCACTTGGTGCAGATTCCTTGCGGAAACTTCCATTCATCTGAATGACGATTTCTCCAAGAGCCATTTCGGAGGCTGTGGCTTTACCCTTTAGTGTTTTTAATGCTTATTGCTGCTTTAGGTGAGAGCGACATAACGTGCACTAATACAGGAACGTGGCGGTGCCTTAGTACGTGGCTCTATTATACAGCGTCATCTCCAGCAGCTGCTGGACAGGATGGATACTGAGACTTTTCTATGTTTTAGTCTAATAAAGGTCATGATGTACACAGCTTGTAAATAAAGTTATTTTATGCACTAGTCTGTGTCATTTATCATGGTATATACTTCTCTGTATACACAGCTTCCACCCTACTATACTCTTAGCCCCCTCCAGTAGAGGATGAAATGTCCTGCCTAGAATTCCCTCTTACTTCACATCCATTTTCCTATAAATTATCATATAACAATGAGCAGAGAAGAGTCATGTTTTACCAAAGATGAGTCAAGTTTAAAGCCCCTATATTTGGTTCTATAGCACCTACATTACAGATAAGACTATGATCTGTCACATCACATCAGGCTTGTGGTTCTTTGAGCTACAGAAGTGGAGATTAACGATTTTAGGGTCTATCTTATGTAGTTAGATTCTTTTCTGAACAGGGAAATTAAAAACCTAAAAACGTACAGGAAAAGAGCCACAGGGCATCTGCTAGTTGGGTTTGTTCCATCGTCAGACATTTGTAATACGGGACATATTATAGCCATTAGGGTGGCAGAAGAAATCATATTAAGAAGGGGTTAAAATAAGCAAGTTATAAGTGGAAAGACAGAGACTGTACAGGTGAGAAGAGAACAAACCGTAGAAGAGGGGACTACACTACCCAATATTATCTCTAGGAATTATCCCTTATGGGCTGTAACAGGGGGGTGGGGCGGGGAATTGGTCCACATACACAAGAACTAGTGACTGCAGGACACTGGGACACAATGACCTCATGCCCAGCCGGTATAACTAGGGTCACACGAGAAGAGACGCCGGCTGTGCCCACATTTTAAACGAAACCTACCATTTGATTTGATGCAGTATGAAGCAAACATACCTGGAGAAGGCTGTAGCTACACTGATGCAGGATCAGATCTTGGTTAATCCCTGAGCTGATTGGTTTTGCTGATAAAACAGATATAACATTATGATAATGAAGCTCTGTCCCTTCTATATCTGCTTTGGCGCTTGCTTTCCCGCTTCTCATAGCAGGAGAGTTTCTCTCTGATTGCATCATCATCTCCTGCACTTCTCTTCCTGCCAGACAGAATAATCAATTGCTGCACCATCCCCCAGCTGCTGTGTATGAGTCATGCAGCTCAGGTTGATTAGTCATGCATTACTTTCAGCCATTTGTATTTCCAAGCTCCGTAAGCCAGCCTGACTCAACTTGCCCAAGGTCCTGAATGGTATAATTGTTTTTTCAGCAAAACCACTCAGCTCAGGGATTAACCAAGATCTGATCCTGCATCAGTGTAGCTACAGCATTCTCAGGGTATGTTTGCTTCATACTGCATCAGTGTAGCTACAGCAGTCTCATGGTAGGTTTGCTTCATACTGCATCAAATCAAATGGTAGGTTTCCTTTAACACACAAATGTAAACTCCGGATGTGAACGCAGCCTGAAGTCATAGAGCGGATTGCCACCTGCAGCAGGGGTGCGAGAAGGAATACTACAGTATGAGGGGGCATGCACCAGAGAGAAGGAGCAAGTCCTGCTCCCCCCCCCCACCATAGAAAAATGAGCAGCCGGCGCCAAAACACGGCAGAATATAAGACATGTCCCATATTTCTCATGGTGCGGTAAGACCTGGCGCCATAGGTGTCAATGGGAACCTATCTGCACCCGGATATTGGTCCCCATTACGTGCGTGTGAATGAGCCCATAGTCACAGCTCTGGTACATTATACACAAAACTTTATTACACAGCAAAGACAATACAACATTTTCTATCTTCACCTTACAGGAAATCCTATAAATGTCCATATAAGAAATATGTAAATGGCACCACGTGTCCGGCTTCCGGATCTACCCGCTGCTACCTACCCCCCAATAGCAGTCTGTATATGACAAATGGCTTCCTACTGCAAGGTTTGTGCCTCTAGCAGGTAGATACAGCGGCTCCGGGACCTCTATGGGATCCGTCTCTTCTGCTCTGGTAACGCAAACTCCATCATGTCCACCTTCATGTTCAGCTCGTCCTCAGTCGCTTTCTAGCAAAAGATACAGAAAAGTAACTGAGAAAGACCCGGCCGATAGCGGCAGCCACATGTAAAGTGCCGCAGGATATTACACTGCAGTATAACGGATACTTTACAGTCCTATCCGCCAAATAAGACCCCCACAACGTGAAGCGACCAAGGAGGACCCCGTCCTGGTACTTACAAGCTCGCGCTTTGCTTCCTCGATCTTCACCTTCACCAGGGATGGATTCTGGAATACACAGAAATGTAAGAGAACAACCATAAAGAAGGGCGATTCTAAGTGTGTATATAACAAATATATAAAAATCCATATTTCACAATAAGGTTGTAAAAAAAAAAAAATCCTCCCCCACTACACTGAAAAACATCACCCTAGTCGCCCCATTCAATCATGGAGATACCATGATATAGGTTAAAAGGACATCATCACCAGGATGAAGGATTGTAAACCAAGCACACTGACATACTGGTGTGCACCCCCTTCTGGCGGGATCTGTTCTTTTAGCTTCTTATGCTCTTGTTTTTAAGAAAAAGGCGCTTTAAAAACTATGCAAATGAGCCCAAGGGATTCAGGCTCCATTCATTCCTATGGAGCACCATTTGCATAATAAACAAACAAAAACACACACTCTTAAAAACCAGGGCAAGAAGCTAAAAGAACACCAGGTCCGGCCAGAGGGGGCGCACACCGGTATGTCAGTGTGCTTGGCTTACAGTCCTTTAATATATTACAAAATAGATTTGTAAAAAAAAAAAAAAAAATTCACATTTACAAATTTGCATAAAAATGGCTTTTCAGACATTTAAGAGCCATTTTTCCCCTTGCACCACAGGGAATAACGGTTGTTATAGTTTGACAGATCGGGACGCGGCGATAGCAAACAGTTTTAGGATTTTACTTGTTTATTTTTGTATCAGTTCTAGGGAAAGGGGGAATATGATTTTTTTTTTTTTTTTTAAATTTACTATTTTTTAGACCCGGAAGGATACTTTAACCCTAAAATAAATTATAACAATATAATGAACTATAGATTTAAAAAAAATGATTTTTTGTATCTTTAACCCTTTAAACGGCGAGGCCCTTTTTTGTTTTTGCATTTCCATTTTTCACTCGCCACCTTCAAAAATCTATCATTTTTATTTTTCCATGTACAGAGCTGTGTGACGGCTTGTTTTCTGATCGGACATTTTAGGATACGGCGATACCTTAACAAGTTTTTGATTTTTACATTCGTTCTTGAGAATGGGGGGGGGCGAGAATTTGATTTTTTTTCCCCTTTTTTTTTTTTTTTTTTTACTATTTTCCAGATGCTCTAGGCGTCTAGGGTACTTTAACCCTAGGTTGTCTGATTGATCTTACCATATACTGCCTTACTACAGTATATGGGGATTTTCCATAACATCTATTATAATGTGCAAAGCGCGAAAAGTCCAGCTTTGTTGGACCCGAAGTTATCACGGTAAGAGATCACCACAATATGCAAACACCCACCTTGTATGGAGAGGGCTCAGCCTGTGACCTCTCCATACAACCTTAGCCGGCGTACTGATACGTCACACGTAAGTAAGGGGTTAAAGGAAATCTCCCATCAAAATCCATCCTGATAAACCCGGGACATTACTCATAGATCCAGGCACCGTGACTTTGGGATCTTCTTATATCTATCATCCATGGCCTCCTCCCTTCTAAAATCAACTTATATAATTATTCTAATGAGCCATAAGGTCTCTGTAAAGTTTCTTGTGCTGTAGCTTCACAGTGGGAGGGAAGTGCTCCAGTACAGTGCAACAGCCTGTGAAGCTACAGCACAGAGGGGCTCTGGTAAATTATTATTTAGCATAATTGTGAAAGTTGAGGCCATGGATAACAAATATAAGAAGATACCACAGTCCTGGTGCCTCCTCTCTCCTGTAGAGTGTAAGCTCTTATGTGCAGGGACCTCTCTCCTGTAGAGTGTCAGCTCTTATGAATCAGACAAACCAAATTCTCTGGTGTTTATGTATTTGGTAGGATATTCCTGACTATTGTACAGACATGAAAGGCAGATCTGGATACATTACAGCATAATAAACTAACAATAGGAATTCCTGGACACAATTATTTCCATATAGTAGGTAAGAAATAGAGATTGAGTGGAGACCTCACAAGTGTCATCTCCTCGCGGTTATGCTTTTTCATCTAGGACGAGACTTGACGATTAATATGGCCGACACACAAGGACACGGGATGGGATTGCATCGGGTTACATTGAGAATAATGGATTTGCATTTGCCGTTATTACAATGAAATGACTTCTTATATTTGATTCCAGGGATGAAGGAGACGATTTGTATCAATCTGGAGTTAATTATGTGAATTCTGGAATTTAGAGAGAAATGATTATTTTTGATCTTTTGAATATAATAACTTTTAAAAGGTAAAGATGTGGGTATAGTAGAAGCAAATTTTGTGCCTTTCATAGGGACCTGAATGAGAGGGGCAGGGGGGCTCCTCCTGCTCTATAACATGCAGCCTGCAGATAGAACACTATGTACAATCTGCTCAGCTCCTCCTGCTCTATAACATGCTGCCTGCAGATAGGACACTATGTACAATCTGCTCAGCTCCTCCTGCTCTATAACATGCTGCCTGCAGATAGGACATTATGTACAATCTGCTCAGTTCCTCCTGTTCTGTAACATGCTGCCTGTAGATAGGACACTATGTACAATCTGCTCAGCCCCTCCTGCTCTATAACCTGAGGCCTGCAGATAGGACACTATGTACAATCTGCTCAGCTCCTCCTGCTCTATTACATGCTGCCTGCCAATAGGACACTATTTACAATCTGCTTAGCTCCTCCTGCTCTATAACATGCTGCCTGCAGATAGGACACTATGTACAATCTGCTCAGCTCCTCCTGCTCTATAACATGCTGCCTTCAGATAGGACACTATGTACAATCTGCTCAGCTCCTCCTGCTCTATAACATGCTGCCTGCAGATAGGACACTATGTACAATCTGCTCAGTTCCTCCTGTTCTATAACATGCTGCCTGTAGATAGGACACTATGTACAATCTGCTCAGCCCCTCCTGCTCTATAACCTGAGGCCTGCAGATAGGACACTATGTACAATCTGCTCAGCTCCTCCTGCTCTATAACATGCTGCCTGCAGATAGGACACTATGTACAATGTGCTCAGCTCCTCCTGCTCTATAACATGCTCCCTGCAGATAGGACACTTTGTATAATCTGCTCAGCTCCTCCTGCTCTATAACCTGCTGCCTGCAGATAGGGCACTATGTACAATCCGCTCAGCTCCTCCTGCTCTATAACATGATGCCTGCAGATAGGACACTATGTACAATCTGCTCAGCTCCTCCTGCTCTATAACATGCTGCCTGCAGATAGGACACTATATACAATCTGCTCAGCTCCTCCTGCTCTACAACATGCTGCCTGCAGATAGGACACTATGTACAATGTGCTTATCTCCTCCTGATCTATAACATGCTGACTGCAGATAGGACACTATGTACAATCTGCTCAGTTCCTCCTGCTCTATAACATGCTGTCTGCAGATAGGACACTATGTACAAGGTGCTCAGCTCCTCCTGCTCTATAACATGCTGCCTGCAGATAGGACACTATGTACAATCTGCTCCGCTCCTCCTGCTCTATAACATGCTGCCTGCAGATAGGACACTATGTATAATCTGCTCAGCTCCTCCTGCTCTATAACATGCTGCCTGCAGATAGGACACTATGTACAATCTGCTCAGCTCCTCCTGCTCTATAACATGCTGCCTGCAGATAGGACACTATGTAAAACCTGCTCAGCTTCTTCTGCTCTATAACATGCTGCCTGCAGATAGGGCACTATGTACAATCTGCTCAGCTCCTCCTGCTCTATAACATGCTGCCTCCAGATAGGACACTATGTATAATCTGCTCAGCTCTTCCTGCTCTATAACATGCTGCCTGCAGATAGGACATTATGTACAATCTGCTCAGCTCGTCCTGCTCTATAACATGCTGCCTGCAGATAGGACACTATGTAAAACCTGCTCAGCTTCTTCTGCTCTATAACATGCTGCCTGCAGATAGGACACTATGTACAATCTGCTCAGCTCCTCCTGCTCTATAACATGCTGCCTGCAGATAAGTCACTGTAGAATCCGCTCAAACCCCTCATGCAGATTGGACTGTGTTTTCTATCATATCTTTAAAGGAAACCTACCATAAAAATCCATCCTGATAAACCAGGGACATTACTCATAGATCCAGGCGCTGTGACTATGGTATCTTCTTATATTTGTTATCCATGGCCTCCTTCCTTCAACTTTTAAAATTAGATTAAGGAGCCAGAAGGGTTTTGGTGAGTTTTACCAGAGCCCCTTTATCCTGCAGCCTCCTATGCTGTTACACTGTGCTGAGGGGGGCCTGTGTAACAGCCTTTGAAGCAGCAGTATAAAGGGGCTTTGGTAACAACTCTTCAGAGCCTTCAGGCTCATTAGTATAACTATAAAAGTTGATGTTTAGAAGGCAGGAGTCCATGGATAACACATATAAGAAGATACCACAGTCCTGGTGCCTGGATCTATGAGTAATGTCCCTGGTTTATCAGGATGGATTTTGATGGTAAATCAAACATTTTAAAAGCTTCTATAAATTTACTGCTCGTCCGCAGCAGACGGGGGTCTTTAACTGATCTATATACTTTATACTCCTACAAGTTGCTCAAAAAGCAAAAATCCACTAGAAAACACAGATTAAACATTGGATTCTGGCGACACGTTCCCCTTCTTCACTGGTGGAGAATCCCGACGCTAAATTTTTTTGTAGTGGAATAAAAGAAGAATCCTATGGAGCCCATTTGACTATTTCCGTACACATTAGCGCCGTCGTCCTCCCAGAAACGAAAAAACGATGGAATTTATTTCAACTTCTTCTCATCTCGGCCGCAGGTTCCCCGTCTGAGCTGCCATGGAAATCACGTATTAGTTCCTCCTCATTTCACACAGATGAACGGCCTGAAGGCGACTTCATCATCCAAGGTTGGAAGTTAAGAGAGACGTCGCGTTTTAATTGTTTGGCCGTGTCTCTGGTCCTCGCAAATACAAAAAGATCTAATGCACAAAAGGTACAGTGGTAAAGTGTTTTTTTTATAAAGATGTCGAATATTCCAGATTTAGGTAAAATGAAATATATTAAACTTTAAAGGGAATGTTGAAAAAGAAACATGGCTTCTTTTTTTCCACAATATCGCACCACAGCGCCTAAAGGGGTTCTCCAGGGTCTTCTATTACTATTGGCCTATCCATCGGATGAGTAGTGAATCATCTGGTGCCCCCAATGATCGGCACAGGGATCAGTTGGACTGGTGTTCCTTTTGCCCAACAGAAATAATTGTTCTGCCGTCAATCATCCCTAGGATATACCCTACTAGCCTACAAATTTGGTTGTTCTCCCTGGCACCCCTGGGGTTTGGTATTGGTTTAGCCTCCTCAGCCCAGCAGAGGATTCCTTGGTACTATGTTGGGCCAGTCTGACACTGTTGGTGGCGCCACTACTCTACAGTCAGAGCAGGAGCTGACAGCTATATCCATGGTCTATCACATGTGTAGACGCAGCTCCAATCCATCGTAGAGATGAATCTAGCACTTAGATTTTACAGGAACATAGAGTAAGAATGATTATCACACTGTCCTCCCAGCAGGCAGAGGGGACATCCAGCTACCCATGCGGTGCTTGTATTAAAGGTAACAAAGAAGAAATGGAGAAATAGGGGCTCATTTACTAAGGGTCCACGAAGCGCATTTCTGTTGTATAGTGTGTCGCACCGGGGATTGTATTGCAAGCGATCGGATTTTGCCACATCGGCGCCGGCTTGCACGCGACAGAAATCAGGGGGCGGGCTGTCGGACAACCCGATGGATACGTACAATGCACAAGATTTAACATTTAGAATTGTGTCACAAGACAAGCACTTACAAGCACCGTGAAGAAGAAGGTGAACTCCGGCGGACCTCGGCGCAGCAGCGAAGCATGCAGGAACTCTGGACTGCATTCTCGTCGGACCATTCGAATCGGGGATCGCGAAAGGACCAGTTAAGTAAATTTGCCCCATAGTGTTCAGAACTGACTTCCAGTATGGAACCCAAACCAGGACCACGCCCCCAGCAACAGCCACGATTGATGCCGAAACCAATCCTAAACATTAACTGTTTAAATGCTTCCATTAAAGTCAAAGGCGGCATTCAAATAGATATTTCACGTGTGCCTGGCCATATTGGAGTGGATCGAATCTCCCCATGATGTCATTGAACACAGAGTCATGGAAATCAATTTGTCACCAACGATTTGGCCAACAGTGATTAAACGGTAAATGCCCCTAATCACATGCGTTATCGGCGGGGTGGCATAGCCAGACCCAAACTGGCGAGGTTCGGTATGACCCAAACTTTGTTGTTGGGGTCTGATCAAAAAGCGACTTCTGTGAATTTCACCCATGATGATAACAAGGGGTAGGATAAAAATTGAGAAAGACAAAGTCCCATCATCATTCTCGATAGGACAACCAACCAATGTTCAGCACCAACTAGATTTGGCAAACTCTTGACCCACTCATTGACTAGAGAATAGGATTCGGAGCCGGAATAGAGGTCACAATGGCTGAATGCTGGTCACATTGATGGCTCTTACAACTGAATTTGGGTTTCTCATTGTAACAACCCCAAAAAATTCTGGAATGGGTGGGAGAGATGATTGGGGGCTTCACCGGAGGTAGAAATTGTCCTGCACATGGGGCTTTTCTTGGGTTGGTTTTATTAGGTGTGGAAATCGCAGAAATGGGTTATAAAATAGGGCAAATAAATTCCTTTCCATTCAGATACTTTAAAATACAATTCACAAAAAGTTCTCCTGAATAAAACTGCAAAAAAGTTGAATTGTTGATCCAGTGTTTTTAAAAGATATAATGTGGAGAAGCTCAGACTGTTCTCTATCGCCAGGAGCTAATGGTAACCAAAGCAAAGCAATTTATTGTAATTGTCGTGAGGGGCACAGCAATATGAGGATGATGACCAGGGACGAGCTGGAAAACAACAATTCAGTCTCTCCAGCGAAGTCTTACATCACATTTCCTCTATTTGAATAAAAAAACAGGAAAATGGATTGTACTAAAAGTTTCATTGTAATATATTCATACTGGTCGCTGAGCAAACATATGCCAAGAATGTGCCGAAACCGGGAACCATAAGGATAAGGTTAAAGATATAACATCTCTTAGAATGAAGAATTATTAAAAACCTAAACAATAAGAAGGGAGGGGGAGGAGATAAGCTGTGACATCATCTATTGTCAGTAGTGATGTAATGATGGGTCAGTGTTATCTATATAGAGGTCATTGTACAAGGAGATGGAGGAGATAAGCTGTGACATCGGTCAGTGTTATCTATATAGAGGTCATTGTACAGGGAGGGGGAGGAGATAAGCTGTGACATCATCTTTTGTCAGTAGTGATGTAATGATGGGTCAGTGTTATCTATATAGAGGTCATTGTACAGGAGGGGAGGAGATAAGCTGTGACATCATCTATTGTACACAGAAGATCTATAGGACACAGGATACATCTTGATACTGTGATGCTGTGACTCTCGTATGTCCTTATAATATGAGGGTCTTTACCTGAACATCCTATTTGCAGAGGATCCCCTGTAGGCGATATTATTGAAGAAGACCTCCAGCTCCTGATCATTATCAAAGTCTGCGGCGATCACTGTGCGGATGGGGGACGGCATGGAGAACTTCTGAGTCGCAATATCCTGTAATAGATAGAAGAGAGATAGAAGGTTTACAATTATCTCCTATTACACGGGAGACCTCCGGGTAATCTCCAGGATCTCCACATTAACATGAGAAACACAAGACGTAAGAGCGGAGAACATCAGCCCCGGATACTACGGGTCATCTCTAATCCCTCACCTCCAAGAGACGGAAAAACGCTGCCTGTTCATTCAATTAAATTACAAATGAATTTAGTGAAAAAAAAAGTGTTTTGCCTTAAACTTCAATTTGATAATGAATTTTGCTGCTTGTCATAATAATGGCATATGTTACAATCTGCTCCTCCTGCTCTATAACATGCTGCCTGCAGATAGGACACTATGTA